>PVIU01006103.1:0-105452 GCA_004026605.1 Ondatra zibethicus | reverse complement strand
ATCAAAATTTCCACTTTCTCCCCTCCTCCCACTTCCCTCCAGCTTTCCCACTTCCCCTCCTCCCCTCCCCCTCCAGTCCTAAGAGAGGGCAGGGTATCCTGCCCTGTGGGATGTCCAAGGCCCTCCCCCCTCCATCCAGACTTAGGAAGGTATGCATCCAAATAGACTAGGATCCCAAAAAGCCAGTACATGCAGTAGAAACTCTAAAACTCTTAGAACCATTCCTGGATAATTAAATGCATCTGATAAGCATTATTTCTGAATTTTTGTTTGTCTCTCAAACTGTATAAGCACTTTTTACAGAGATGCATACTGAGATACAGAGATGCATTGTGGCTAAGGAACACTGAGATCCCAGAATGGATAGTGAAGACAGAAGGGTGTTAGAAGACAGAACCAGAAGCAGGTGGCTTCACACCACTCCCCACATGGGTAGCCATGCTGTTCCTTATGACAGGAGGTGCCCGTTAATATTAAAACATATTCATTCTGTAAGTGTGCAGGTGATTACACTCACTATTAGTTTGTCATTTTACTGGAAGTTTCAGCGTCAACAACACAAGGAATTTGGATTAAATTTTTGCTTTAAGCAGGCTTAACCAGTTATAAATAGTGAATAATTTCAAGTAGCCTGTTCCCATCTTTTCTGGGTGACAAAACATCACTGCTCTGATGCAACCCACTAAACTATCTGTGCAGATTCACAAGCCCAGGACCAGGAGCTGAATACAAAGAACACAGATTGGGACCCTGCTCTGCTGTGACTTTCTGCAGCTGCTTTCTTCCTTTCTCTTGCTTCCCTGTCTGGCTTCTATCAGCATCCTTTGTCACAAAGCTCTATTCTCATTTTTCTTCGCGTCTCATTATTTGATAATCTATGCTACACTATACACAGTGCTTTTGAATCCAATTTATTACTACACATTACTAAATAGTGTTTATGTTGGCTTATAGACTAAAACATTAAAAATCAATAGGCCAAGCAAAGTCCAAGCAGAGATAAGTATCTTAAGTCAGTGAGTAGATTTTGCTTGATAAAAATGCAAATAAGAACATCTGGTTTTAGACAAGTATTCTTTTTAAATGAGTTAATAAGGGTATTGTTGCCATGAGAGCACATATGCTTTTAGACTATGTTAGTGTTCATGGAGTTTCCAGGTCAAAGAAATTAGGCTGCTTCTCCTTGTTCAGTATGCCCTTGGTCATACTTCAGAATGGGTCCTGGCATCAGGACGTCAGGTCCTGGGAGGTGCTAGAATGTGAAGGCCATGACTAACAAGGCTGGAGCATGATTATTTTGGGAACAAACACACGGAATGTGTCCACACTGCTTCAGTTTCCATGCTGGAAAGAGGCCTCAGATGAGAGCAGCAACTGAGAAGCTTTTCTCCAGGGCCTGGGAGTTTGCTTCCTGTTAGCTCACACTGCCTGAGCATCACAGAGACCCTGGGCCCAAAGAATCACTCAAAATCAGAAGAAAGATGTGAGCATTGCTGAAGAAACTGGATGATGAATGGAGCGCAAGGAATGTTGGGGTTGCCAAAAAAATGTTTTGCTCAGTAAACTCTTTGAAACTTATGAATTCCTCAATGCGATAATAATTTTATTAATCTAATAGCAAGTGCACTGCATGTCATGCCACTTACAATGGTTTTGAAATGTTCTCACTACTTAATAAAGTGACTCAGTTCCTTTCAAGGTAGGGAGTCCCTCCGAGAACTGCAGAGAACATTGCCACAGGCTCGGCACGACGCAGCTGCACCAGGAGCCATCCAGGGGACTGTGTATACATGTGTTTACATAAGTAGGGTTGCTCAATACTGTCTCTGTAAGCAAAAGTAAACACCATCATTTCAGTGACAATTTAATATAGTATATACGTATTTTAATCTTTCAAAAAGTAGATATCCACATTGAGAAATGTGAGTTTTTTGTAATTTGTTTCCTGTTATAAATAATGCATCTTCCAGCATGGCTCTGCAGGCATCCTTATATGCATGTATAATTTTTCTTTTCTTCTTCTTCTTTGTTTTTAGGTTACTGTTTCAGCAGCAGAGTTAGCAAAATGCATCATTCAAGGTGTCTCTGCAGACTACCTGGTTCAGAGTTTTTCTTAGCTTATCTTCCTATCAGCATTCAATAAGCATCTCTCCTCCAGAGAATCATCCATCTTTTAAGATCTTGCCAGCTGGATACACTTGACGTGCAATCTTCCCATTGTTTTAATTGTATTTCTTGATTACTTGTGAGGATCAATATATTTTGTTAGGCTCATTGATTATTCTGGCTTGGTTTTTGGATTGCCCACTCTTCTAATGGACTGCTTCCATTTCAGTTTAGTTTAGAGAAAACCACAGTAGGAAGTGTCTGAGTGCCACTCAAATAAGCTTAGATCTCTCGCTGTTGACCGCGGACGCTGGTTTTGAGTATTTTTATTATCAGCATCCAGCATTTGTATCTCGGTGTGGAAGGGCAACACGGAGTCTTCCAGAGTAGCTTTGCCTGTGTGCGGATATGTGCAGGAGAGGGACAGTAGGGTCCCAGCCAGAAGCTGTGACAAGCTTCCTTAAGCCCTGAGTGGGTCAGTGAGAGTACACTGACCTGTGGGGTGTCCACTGTGGGTGTGCCCAGGCCTCCCATTTCAGGCACTTGCAGCTGTGGATTCCCACCCAACTTCCATTTCTTCCTCTTCCCTTGCCTCACTCCTCTGTCCTTTTAATTTCCCTTCAAAACACCCCTAAAACATTTTTCCTACCAATCCCTTTCTCATGATCAGACTTTGCGAATGCAGCTTAGGACAAACACTTCACTCATTCAGGGTATTTTCTCTCTGTCTAAAATTGGAAATATTTACCACAGTTGTTCTCATTATCTTCCTTTGACAATGTGAGCATCGTTATGCAGTTCGTCTATGGACTGATTTTTTTTCCTCTCTGTGCTCAACTCCTGGATTTCTTATATGCTTATTCAGCTGACTCCCTATATCATGTACATGTACACCTCCTTCTTTGGTTTCCAATGGAAATCCTTAATTTTCTCTGTTTATGCTGCATTGAGGGATGTTCTTAGGTGAAAGGTTATTGAGTTTTCATCAGATTTGAGAAACTGTCAGCTATTCTCTCTTCAAGTAATTTTCTACCCCTCCACAATTCTTATTGTATAACTTAGATTGCTTAATCCTGTTCTGCAGATCCATGATGCCCTCTTCCATTCAGGAATATTTTTTCTTAAACCATACTTCGTAGTTCATGCCTAAGATTTTAGCATACCCTGGGCTCAGATAGGGGACCATTGATGAGATTGAAGCTAGCCTGGGCTACATATTGAGTCTTTTTCTATAAAACGAGACACACACTGTCTTTCATACTTGCTTTTGAAAAGTCTTCGTGTTTTTAGGTTTCGCAGTTCATTGATCTTCTCTCTCTCTCTCTCTCTCTCTCTCTCTCTCTCTCTCTGTGTGTGTGTGTGTGTGTGTGTAAAGGGTGTGTCTATGTGCACATACATGTGTGGAGATCAGAGGTCAACACTGGGTGACTTTTTCAATTACTCTCTGTAAATGGAGACTGCGTTTTCATTTCCCAGCTGCCCAGACTTGAATAATCACACAGAAACTATATTAATTACAATACTGTTTGGCCAATGACTCAGGCATATTCCTAGCTAGCTCTTACATCTTAAATTAACCCATTTCTTCTATTTTGCATTTTACCATGAGGCTCGTTGTTTCTTACCTCTTGCTTTTTGGGAAGCTATATGGCATCTGCCTCCTTTGGCAGCTACATGGCATCTCCTTGACTCTTCTCTATATATTTCTTCTAGTCTGGCTATATTTTGCCCTGCCATAGGCCAAACAGCTTTATTCATTAACCAATAAGAGCAACAGAAGGACATCCCACATCAACTCTCCACCTTTTTGAGGGGAGAAGCCCCTCACCAAAACTGGAGCTTATCTTGAATAGGCTGGCTGAGCAATGAGTTCCAGCGATCAGCCTGTCTCTACCCAACTTCCCAGTGTAGGTACAGATGAATGCTGCTGTAGCGGTTTGTCTGTAGGTACTGGTATCTGAACTCAGGTCCTCATGCTTGTGGAACAGATATTTTACCAGCGAAGCCATCTTCTCAGCTTCTCTTTGATGCTTCCTATTTCTACACAGTCTGCTAATTTTGTCCTCCTTCATGTTAAATACTGCATTTTCACTCTTCAGACATTTTAATTACTATTTGCTAGTATTATTTTCTTTTAAAATTCTTTTTTATTTTACTATACTTTTAATTTTTTGTATTTTAAAAATATTTTTATTTATTTTTTTGTTTTGTGGTTTCTCGAGACAGGGTTTCTCTGTGCAACAGCCATGGCTATCTTGAAACTAACTCTTGTAGACCAGGCTAGCCTCGAACTCATAGAGATCAGGCTGCTTCTGCCTCCCGAGTGCTGGGATTAAAAGCGTGTGCCAACACTGCCCACCAGATCTTTATTTCTCTTTGTCTGTTTTCACCTATCTTCTCTAACATATTGAATCAACTTGTAAATTTTCTTGATACCTATGTCATTTTGTTTTATCAGTCCTATAATTTCTATGTCAGTTTCCATTGGTGGCTTTTAATTATAGGTTTTGATGACATGTTTGTTCCTCTCTGCATGTCTTGTAATATCTAGCAGGATCATAATTTAGATGTCAAACATTGTTAATTTTCATGGGATGATATGCACTGTAAGGTTTACACTGTTGGTTTTTGAATTAGAAAAATAAATTATTTATCCAAAAATTCATTGTCCATGGTGTAGTTAAGTTTTGTGGACTGAATAGATTAAGTTTCCATCAGAGTACACAACGGCCCAATCCAAGACAGCCTGTTCTACACTGGCTCTAATTTGGCCATCACCATGGTGACAATGACAATTCCAGGACTTAGATCTGTAGTGGGTGAAGACAAAACTACTTCTCACCCCGTGGTAGGAGTGCAGCTTCTTTTCGGTGTTCCTCTTTGTCCTCCGGCAGTTTTCTCAGGTCCCTGCAGAGCAGTGCTCAGCCAAGCATCGTAAGGGTCAGCGGAACTCTTGTTGCCCGCATCCTCTTTCCTCCTACTCTGTGCAGCACATGATAGGTGCTTTGCCTTTTCCAAGCCATAATCTCTGTCTTCTCAGTTCAGTGAGCAACTGCCTTCTGCTTAGATTTCTGCTCTGTGTTACAACCAGTGGACTCTGTGCAGCAATCTGGAGCTCTAAAGGGTGTTTTCTTCTTTCCCTACTCTCAGAATCGCAGCCTTGTGCTCCCTTTAGGATAGAGTGAGACCCTTGTTTCATTCATGTTGTCCTGCTTTCAAGTTGCTTACTATGGCAAGACAAATGCAGCTTTGGTTATTCTATGTTTTGCTAGGACCAATTGTCCCTGGTGACATTTGGCACCCTTCTCTTGTTTAGTTCAACATTTTGGCTGCTGGTAGGACAGAGGAAGAAAGGTCGGTAACTCATGAGGGGCCATAAGTGGGAGAAGAGATGGGGAAGTGTGAGCAGGGGTCAGTCACTCATGAGGAGCTTACCTGAGAGAAGACACATGAGGGAAGTATGAGCAGGGAATGGTTTTAAACAAGGGTTATGTAGCGGCTCCCCAATAGCGACTGTTCTTGGAATGATCACTGGACCTCATTAGATTTGTATGTTCTGTCATTACCCACCACCTGTGCTTATTAAAGGTCTCTAGGTGACACCATCAACCTGGGAAGAGAGGGGCTGACGCGTCAATCAGGACTCCTTAAGAGATATTCAAATCACAGGAATAGCCACTTCTGCTATTCTCTCAGCATCGAGTTAACGAGAATTTTTTTTGCTCTATTCCAAACATTTCATTTTCTGCCTCTCTTCACAAGTAAGAGACGTTACAGGTTGAAGAGCTGGCTAATGATTCCGTTCCACATCACTGAACTACCTCAGAGGGAACGAAAATGCTGCAAATTGCGATTACTTATCCAAAGAGTATATGGAGTTGTACAAATACATTTTTAGTACCTGGATGAATCTGTTGATGTAATCATGACTTTAATCTCCTTTCTGGTCTCAGTAAGAAGTCTGCTGGTATGTTCTACATCACCCATACAACCAGGTACCTGGAGACTGTGAAGAGTATGACTTTTGGGGCTGACCCACTGGTAGGAAGGAAACATTACACAGTATTTTTCATCAAAAATTTAAGGTAACCTCTTAGAAATCACATATACAGAGGCATCTATAGAGCAGAAGCACATAGTTTAGTAAATTACAGAGGGAATATGTATGTTTCCATGACCTTGTCAAGAAGTATGACCCTGCTAAGATCTGACAGGACGCAGGGCATGCCTTGGTCATTACTAACTGCTCCCTCTCCTAAAAACTCTGAGTTGTGAGATAACTACATGCAAATTAAAAACATTATATCACAAACACTGCATATATGAACAACAAAATCTATTTTACGTGTTTTGAACCTTTATTGCATTAGATTCTAGAATTAAAGCCATAGTGTATGCCCAGTTCTATAGGATTCATTGATCTGTGTATAGTTTTCTTTATTATAGCAGCTCATGATGCTGCGTTCCTGCTGCCAGGCTTACTTGTTCATTTTACTGCTTTGCATACATGGGTAGTTTCATTTTGATCTTATAGGAATAATATTAGCATGAAAGTTTCTAAACATATGTCCAAAATGCTTTCTCCAGGGTAGACAGCTAGTTATCTAAAGGGTATACTATTATTGTACTCTACTTGTTTTAATTTGTATCCCCAGTTAACTGCCATGGCCAAAAGCCTTTTAATATGTTTGTTGGCATTTGGCACTCCTATATTAACATGCATTTTCAAATGCATTTCAAATGTATTGCTATTTCAGACTTCTGTGTGCATTTGGAATATAAGCCTTTGCCTGAATGGTAGGCTGAGATTCTTTCTATTCTATATACTGTAATCTTCTCTTTCTCTCTCTCTCTCTCTCTCTCTCTCTCTCTCTCTCTCTCTCTCTCTTATTTTGTGTGTATGTACGTGTGTGTGTGTGTGTGTGTGTGTGTGTGTGTGTGTATCTTTGATAAATAGAAATTCCTATTATTCTGTGGTTAAACCTCCCAATCTTGTCTATAATGACTGGAGAGTCTTGTGACTAGACACCTTTTCTACCCTAAAGTCTTACAGATATTCTATTATTAAAACAAAGCTTAATAGCCTTGCCTTTAGTTTTAGGTCTTTATTCCACTTGGGGTTGATTTTTGTGTGTGGTCTGAAATCATGGTCTAATTTAGTATTTTTCCCATATGAGCATGAAACTGCCCTAATTTCATTGTTTTAAAAAGTCAGACTTACAGGTTGTCAAACTGCTTTCCAAATACCTGTGTTTACTCGTGGATTAGTGCTGTGTCCAGCCTCCTGAAGAGAAGCTATAGCAGGTGCTGTTAATGTAGAAACCACACTTGGCCGAGGTGCTGAGAATAAGTGATAGTGGCGTGATGGCCTTCAGTGAGGCTCAGGGAATGTCATGAAATTGGAGGCGGAAGGAATGTAAGAGTAAAAAGATGAGCTATGTGTTCTGAAATGGTGCAGCATGACACAGCCCTTGCATTCAGGAACTCACCACATCAGTTGCTTCTCTGCACAACATCATCACAAAATTGGGCCATCAGCACTTCAGCCTGGGTGGGGGTGGGGCCTATGAAGGCCCACCCCTCACATATACATCACACACACTACCACAAGCATCGAGAGACTCTTGGCAGTGAATGGCTGTTGCTGGAGAGAGTATCGTTTTCTTCAGTAGCATAATTACCGATAAATTGCCCTTACTCCTGCGTAACCTCTTACCCATGCTTGAGAGACCTAAAGGTAAAATGGAGACCTGTTAAAGGGTTTCCTCAAGAGAAGGAGGGACAGTATTCTAGTCCCTCTTCTGTTGCTATGAGGAGACACCATGACCAAGGCAATTCTTATAAAAGAAAGTATTTAACTGGGGGCTTGCTTACAGCTTCTGTGGCTTCCATTATTTGCATGGTGTTGAGCATGCATGGCACTGGAGCTGTATGAGCGCTACAATCCAATCCACAGGCAGAGAGAGAGAGAGAGAGAGAGAGAGAGAGAGAGAGAGAGAGAGGCCAGGCAGTGGTGGCACAAGACTTTAATCCCAGCACTTGGTAGGCAGAGGCAGGCGGATATCTATGAGTTCTAGGCCAGCCTGATCTACAAGAGCTAGTTCCAGGACAGGCTCCAAAGCTTCAGAGAAACCCTGTCTCGAAAAATCAGAAAAAAAAAGGAGGATGGGCGTATATTTCCCTCTTCTCTTGACTTGTGTTTATGCTTACATCACATCTTCTTTGTGCATATTTCAAGTGAGAGATGCACACAGGAAGCATTTTATACCTTCCTGGTAAAAGAGTTTATCACATATGTTGGTTCCATCTCTAGTAAAGTATAATTGAGGGACAGTTTGTCTTACTGTCTCCTGTCTCCCAGTGTTAATAAAACCACATCTAGCTTCTTCCTGTTGGTGTCTGCATTCTGTCCCTGGTTCTGTCATCTTCTTTTCAAACCTTAAAGGTTTTCAAGGCTCTAATTTTTTAAATGTTTTTCTTGAATAGCGTATAGTTAGAGTGTGGAGTGGTTTATTTATCACATTCTAAAGCATTTAGTTGATTTCTATTTTATTTTTAAAACATTCAAGCCTATATTTCATATGATTACATGAAGTATTTGTACTTATGCTACTTGTTGGAGTACATATTCCACTTTTTATTTTATGCCTTCCATTTATATCCTTGCTGAATGTTTCACTTGTTTACTTTCTTTCTCAAACTAATTTTCTATTCTTCCCATGTCTTCCCATAACTGTTTGAAATTTATGTACTCTGTTTCTTTTCTGTTAAGTGATTATTCTAGTAATTAAAAATGCATTCTTGACTTCCCAATGTTTAAATTTAATTGCATACTAAATTGAATTGTATGCTAAATTTAATTGTAAACAAAGCAACTTAAACTACTCTAATTCCATTTCCTCTTCTGACGCACATTACAGTTTTGTATTTTGGCTTTAGCCCTTTTATCTTTAGTAAGATGATTTCTGCACTCAGGGTCCTCTTTGTTCTTGCTTCTCAGAGGCTGCATCTATGCTTGTCTTCCTTAATATTTGAAGTGCTGGCTTTAGAATTTCCTTCAGAGCCCATGCGCTAGCAATTTATTCTCTCACTATGTTTTTGTATGCAAATGTCACTATCTTGCCAGTGCTTGTGAAAGGTGCAGAATTGTGGGTGCCAGAACACACATCAATCCAATCTCCCACGGGTTCCACTGTTGCTCTAGCCAGAGTTGTCAGATGAGCAATTCTAGGTTGCAAGGTGATCTTTAGTCTCTGGATGCTGACAAGACTTATTGTTTGCCTTTAACATGAACTTCACTGTGATGTGTACATAGATGAATATTTCTCAAACATATCTTGCTGACAATGTGTTGATTTTCTTTGATATGTAGTATTGTCCTCTCTCTGTTTCTCTCTCTCTCTCTCTCTCTGGATGTATGTGCGCATCCAGAACCAAGAGGCTATCCTCTGGTGTTGTCATTCCTCGAAAGATATCTACTTTTTTTTTTTAGACAGGCTTTCTCACTGGTCTGGAATTTGCTAAGACTGCTGCTGAGCCCTAAGTGTTCCTGATAGCGTTAGATCATAACTTCTAGGCACTTGTGGGAAGGTGCTCTTTGGGCGTTGTTGTCTTGAAATAGAAAAGGGTATGGCTGAGCTTCAACCCGAGAAGGACGACACATAAGCCCTAGCCCTCTCTGAGGATATAAGCAGTTAATGGTTTTTGAGGGAACATCAGTAGGACTCATGTTCCTTTGGGTAACCCTCACCTATGCTCCTGTAAGAAGCCCCTATAAAGTATGTTGCTTTACCAAGTTACACCTAGAAGAAATGTTATTTTGGTCTATCACTGGTACCCTGGCTAAGATGAATAGGTATTACAGGTGTTTGCTCACATATTCCCAGGAAAGTGTAATACATAAGCACTTGGTTTTTTTTTTAATTTTTTTTGTGTTGTTTGTTGTTTTTTGAGACAGGGTTTCTTCATGTAACAGTCCTGACTGTACTGGAAGTTGCTTTGTAGACAAGGCTGGCCTCAATCACAGAGATCTGCCTGCCTCTGTCTCCCAAGTGCTGGGATTAAAGGTGTACACCACTATCTCCTGACAGAAGCACTTTTAACATTAAATGACATAGGCAGGCCATCTGATTAAAGGACAAGTAGCACAAGCAAGACAGTGATGAAACACATCACAATTAAGTGTTGTTTAGCCTAGTCTACAAAAATAGTTTACGTGAAAGTATTACCTATTACTGAGAATTAAGCTCATGTCCTCTAGAAGGTATGTGTGAGCCATTAATAGCTAAGCTATTTCTCCATCCCGTTATTCTGTGTCTTAGTTAGGATTTCTTTTGCATTGATAAAGATCCATGACCAAAAGCAACTTGGGGAAGAAAGGGCTTATTTCATCTTACAGTTTGAGTCTATCATCCAGGGATGGGGCAAGATCTCAAGTCAGGTACCTGGTGCAGGAACTGATGCGCTGGCAATGGAGGAGCGCTGTCTACTGACTTCTTCCTCATGGCTTGCCTTTTATTTATCATCCAGGACCACCAGGCCAGGGGTAACACTTCCCACAGTGAGCTGGGCCTACTCACAAACACCAGTCCAGGGGTGACACTTCCCACAGTGAGCTGGGCCCATCCACAACCACCAGCTCAGGGGTGGCACTTCCCACAGTGAGCTGGGCCCATCCACAACCACCAACTCAGAGGTGGCACTTCCCACAGTGAACTGGGCCCACTCACAACCACCAGCTCAGGGCTGGCACTTCCCACAGTGATCTGGGCCCTCCCACTTCAATAATTCATCAAGAAAACACAACACAGACCTGCCCATCAGCCAATTTGTTAAGAACATTTTCTCATTTGAGGTCTCTTCTTCCTAACTGACTCTAGCTTGTGTCAAGCTGACATAAAACTAGCTTGCACTATTACCCTTTTCTCTACCTGATACTCAAACACACCACTATTCAATTAAAACCGTTCCTTTTTCTTTTGTCCCTAAGATGACACGGTAATATAAGTATCACTATATAAAACAGTCCAACTTTTAGAAGTCTCACAGTCTTTAAAAATTCGAGCACTTTAAAAGTTCAGTCCCTTTAAACTAACCAAAGCCTCTCTAAAATACAGACTCTCCACAACTCCAAAGTCTCTTTAAAATTTCAAAGCCTTTCAACTGTGGGTGCCTATAAAAAATATGTTAAGTACTTTCTTATTCCAGCAGGAACTAGGACACAGTCACAATCTGAACAAAATCAAACCAAAGTCCCATGGTGTGAACAACTCAGTGTCCATTGTCTGAGATTTCACTCACAATATTCTGGTCTCCAAAGGGCTGTGACAGGCACACTTTTCTGACTCTACCACACATAGCGCAAGCAGCTTTTCTCCTAGAGTGAGGCCCGCTCTACTTCAGGGATATTGTCATCCTTGCTGGTCATCTCATGGGCACCCCTACAATGTTGAGCTATCCTGCTACAGCTGGGCTGCATCTTCACCAAGAGCCTGTCTTAGGCTCTCTTCACGGACTCTGACCCTGCCACATGGTGCCAAGCTTCCAATTCTCTCTATTCTCCCTACAGTTCTGGAGTTTCCAGAGCAACTTGAGCTGCACCTTCAACAATGGCCTTTATTGGCCTCTCAGGATGCTAAACCTCAGCTGTTCTCCATGACCCTTTGTTTCTTGAAAACCAGTAACAACTAGATGACTCTGACATTATCAAGTTCAGCTACCTGAGTAAGATGTAGCTTTGGTCCTTTCTAGACCATGGGTTCTGTGTGCTGACCCAGAAGATTTCACCTCAATGATGCTGGTCTTTACTTAAACACTATTGATTTCTCAGCCTCACATGACTGGTGCCTGTTGTTCCAGCAAAGCAATGATTCACTTTAGTGGTTCTGGTCTCTTGTTACTCAGAGCCAGCCAGCTCTTGAGTACCAGCAAACCATAACCACAGATTCTTAGTTCAAAATATCATATAAATATTCCTGGTAAAGACTTTGCTTCCTTTGAAAGTTCACAATCCAAGCCTTCATCATCTGCACTGCTCTCAGAATTAGCCCTGCAAAAACCAGGGCTATTGCAGCTAAAAGTTCCAAAGCCCTTCCACATTCCTCCTCAAAACATATGCCCAGATCTGTCAAGGCAACATCCATCCTGGTACCAATTTCTGTCTTAGTTAGGGTTTCTATTGTTGTGATAGAGCATCATGGTGAAAAAATAACATAACTTGAGTTCATTTCATTTTATAGCGCAAGTTCATCATCCGAGGACGTCAGGGCAGGAACTTATTAGGATCCTAGGGGAAGGAACTGGAGTAGAGGAGTTTTGCTTACTGCCTTGCTCTCCATGGCTTGCTCAGCTTCTCTTATAGCACCCAAGATCACCTTCCCAGGGGTAGCACCACCCACAGTAGACTGGGGTCTTCCATAACATTTATTATCAGTCAAGAAAATATACCATGGGCCGGTCCACTGAGGGTACTTTCTCAATTGAGGTTATCTGCCTCAAAATGACTGTTGCTTGTGTCAAATCAACATAGAATTAGCTAGTACATTTTTTTTTAAATAATAAACTGCTCCCAAATGCACTAGCTTAAAGCAGCAACTGTATATTATCTTACAATTTCTGAAAGTCAGAAATCTAAGAATGGCTTAGTTGGGCCGCTGTGGTAAATGGTCTCACGCAGGGCTGCAGGCAAGCAGCTGAACAGGGACACCTTCATTTACATTTCATCATGGGCTGAGAGAACTCAGTTTTGGTTGCAGGCAGAAAGTGTCTGGTTAAGGGCTGGCAGGTTTAGCATGAGGTTTAGTTCCGCCACAGCTGATGGGCAGACTGTATTCATTGCCTAGCTATGACTTTGAAATGGGAAGTGGCTGCCCAGCGTTAGTTGGCCAATGAATGGAGACAAATTTGTAAAACTTATAAAAGAGACAAAGAACCTTTTAAACTTTTTTTTAGTTTGGTTTGTCGTTCTTAGGTTGTTAATATTCATCTTAGAAAACCTTACTGTGATTGCACACTGGAAATACTAATGATAAGAGACAGGTTTCTTAAGAATTACTTTTCATAAAAAATACATACATTGCCTCCCTTGCCTCTGCCTTATCCCTAGTATGCAGTGATGAAAGGCCAGTCAAATGTTCTACATGAGTAACCAGACACTCTAGAGCTGAGAAATGAGGCAAAAACAAATTTTGTCGACAGTAGTTTCTCCTCTTTTAGAGTCATCTCCTAGGAAACATAATGAACTCAAGACCCAGCTCAAACTTTTTGGTATATGTAAATAAAACGTCTCTAGGGGCCAGAGAGTCCTGTTTATCTCTAACTGCCTCCGAGTTCTGGAGTTCTGGTCTTTGTCTCTTCTGACATGTAAATATTCAGAAAGTCATCTCTGCAGTTACTAACTTAGGTGCCCATCCATCCATGGCTCGAGCTGCTTGGCTTTCTAGAGATAAGGACATGTTTCTTATCATGTGTATCAGAGCAATTTGGAGACATGCTGCTGCAGATAATCCTTACACACGGGGAAACGTTTCTATGAGATGGGAAATCAAACATTTCCTCTGGAGACTTGCTTTCAACCTCACTGGGACAATGAGTTTCTTCCCTGGTGGCATCCTCCTCCCTGCCTGAAGAATGGTTTCTCTGCTACCTTGGCTTAAAATGTGTCCTTTGAAATAGGTATTGTTCCTTCTCCCTCCATAGTTTCTTTGTGTGTGTGTGTGTGTGTGTGTGTGTGTGTGTGTGTGTGTGTGTGTGTGTGTATGTGAAGAGTTTACCCTTTTCTAATGGTAAATGGCAGTGAAATTATTTTTTCTTCTGGAATTTGTAAAGAGAATGGAATGCTCACAGGAACAACAGAAAGTACTTTTTGTGGCCAAAGACACGTTTGGTTTTCTTGAATTCCAAGTCAGTCATAGTGTAAACAGTTTCCTTCCTAAAATGCTAACTGTCCATTACTTATAATTCCAGAATCTCATTGCATTTGTTAACTTTTGCTGGAACAGTGTGATGCTGTGTAACAAGCAAGACTAGAGCACTTACTGGCTTATAAAATAAACAAATGTTTAATGCCTAGAATTTGGTTGGCATTCTGTTCATTTCCTTTCAAACGAACACAAAGTACAGTCGTCTTGGAAGACTCCTCAACTGAGGAGTTCTAGGCCAATATGGCCTAGGGGCAGGTCTGTGGGGGGCATTTTCTTAATTATTGATTGATCTGAGAGGGCCCAGTCCACTGTGGGGATGGCCATCCCTTGGCAGGTAGTTCTGGGTTATGTTAAAAAAGCAGGTTGAGCAAGTCCAGTAGAGCCAGTCAGTAAGTAGTGTTCCTCTGTGGCTTCCGCTTCAGTTCCTGCCTCCATCTTCCTTCCTTGTATTCCTGCCCTGACATCCCACCACGATGAACTATAACTATAAGGTTATAGCTGATAATCTGCCCTCTCCAAGTTCCTCTTGGTCAAGGTGTTTATCAGAGCCAGAAAGAAGACTAGGATGACTCTTGGATTTGGCTGGGGTCATCTGAGCTCAGTTCCAGCCTGAGGTTAGGTTTAGTATCCTCCATATAGTTTTTTGTTCTAGAAAGAGTTGACCGCTTGTGACATGTTACTCTTGTGGCAGACAGCAGAGAAACAAAAGCAGAAGAAGACAAGAACAGCGTTTTCTTAGTCTTGCCACAAAACACCATGTTGTCATGTTTCTCTGCTTTGACTGGGCAGAGAAGGCATCTCCTGAAGAAAAGCGTTCTCCCCCCCCCACCACAGGAGGGGATTGAATCAAGTAAAAAACAACTAAAATATTGCTTTCTTCCACACTTAGGTATGTCAGGTTAAGGCATATGAGAGGTCTTCTAACTCAAGTCACAGGAGACATCTGGAATTGGACTGTGCTGTTTACATGACAGAGAAATATGAGAAAGATGACTAGGAATTCTCCAAGGGCGTGTTTTCCCTTCCTCAGAGCGATGCTCTCCCGGGACAGCATATGTCTGAGGGATCATGTTTTTTCCAGTTTTATTTTATTCCAGATGCAGCTATATGGTTGATTTTCACAAAGTAGCCTGAGTACAAATGGACAATACCTTCGTTTTGAAATGTGGAAGTGTCTGTCCTAGCCAGAAGTAGAAGATAATGAGAACCCAGAAAGAGATGGGATCCCTTACAAACAAGAGATGAGCAGGCACTCTTCAGGGAGAGGATAGACGAGAAGGGCTCGTTTTCATCCTGAAGCAATGTTTGAATCAGAAATGTATTGGAAGTCATTCCGACCCTGACCTTGGTCTCTGAATATGCGATAGAGATAACAGTGGTTTTGTGGCATTATACATGAGCTGCAGGTACAGGAGTGGCAGATAATTCATGTACAATGAAAGCCTACTACTGTTACTGCACTTATTTCTGTCTAGGTCAGGTTGGGGATCCAGCTTCTGAGAACAGGATGCTCCCAGGACTAGACAGAGAGTGGAAGCGTTAAAGCCTAGAAATAATCAAAGAAGACGTTTTTGCACTGAGAATGGGATGAGGAGAATGAAGTTCGAAGGACAGAGATCTAGATCTAGTTGTATACGTTCATAGGGCTTTTAGGAGATAGGAGACAGAACGTGCCCTGGCAGCATCTTACTTGAACAAACTTGAAGCATAAATTCTGTCCTTTCCTTTCCAAATTCCCAAGACACTAAATAACGGGAAAAGGGAGCCATGTTTATGAGCAATCTTGTTCACCTTGCTTTGGCTTTGAGCATCATAAAAGAAAGCAAGAAAGACAACATGCCTTTGTAATTTTAAAAAAGACAGTCGTAGGATAACACTTGGGCGAAGTCTGAGAGTAGCAGCTCAGACCTATATTAACACAGCCATTGGCTCTGGCTCTGGCTCTAAGAGGAAGCTCATGCCTGCTTCCTGAAGACAGCCCTGCTTTGAGGCTTCAGACCACATAGTGTGAGTCATTTATTAAAGGCAGATGGGAGCCACAGGCCTCTTTGTGCCAGGGAGGCTCTTAGACACAAGAAGGACTGAGTTCTACTTGGAGATCAATTAGGCAAAGTTAAAAATTCCTTTGAGAGACCATATGGACTCTCTGAACCATATCCAAATATCCAAGGCTTTCCAGCATTAAGGATGTTTCGTGCTGTCTTTCCCATTGTCTTTGTCTCCGTTTGGTCTTTCCTTATTACTGTCAGTTATCACAACATAAGTTAGGCTTTCTGAAACAATTCTTTATTTTATCTCATCTGGGAGAACTGCTTCCCTGGGTAGGCTGCAAAGGCTACGTGTACGGTGTGTGTGTGTGTGTGTGTGTGTGTGTGTGTGTGTGTGTGTGTTAGGGGATGGATATGCATTCATTCCAATTCTGGAACTCTCCGAATGACAAGCCAAAGCTAAACAGCAGGAGTTTACTAAAAAAAGACTCAATGAAATGAATTTTCAAGCGCAGTTGTAGAGGGCATTTCTCATTTTACCTATGGTAAAACTGGGTCAGATCTGAGCTTCTCATGCAATTTTGAAGGTCTCTTAAGGATGTAAATTCAGAACGTTTACTTCAGGTTGATCCTAACCTAGTGGACATGAGTCCCTAAGCAGCTCACTAGGTATAATGACGTCATATATTGATTTGTGACAAAAGTTAAGTTAAAAAGTTCTTACCTCTTGAGTCCATTTCTGAATAGCATATACTGGAGTCAACATCTTCCAAATTATCAGTGATAATCATTTTAAAAAATTGCTTTAAAGATTTCAATGTAAAAGATCCCATTTGAACATTAGCCACAAGCTGTAGTGAAATCTGTCATATAATGTTTTTTATGTGTGATATTTATGTACAAGTAAAATAAAGTGGCTAAAGAGGAAATGAGCTTCCTTCCCAGCCATTCAAAGGGCTTGGGTTTTAATGTCTTGATTGAATATTTACATTTACAGTTCCTTGGGAAAGGACACTTGGTTAGAAGATAAGAAAAATTCATTTTATAATGTGAGAGTTCTCTGAAGACCCCCTTTCCCTAGTGATCTGTAGTTCTCTCTTCCCTTTTCCCTTCAGTGCTGAATTATCTTTTACTGTCGTGGTACTAAAACAGACATATTGGGAGTCACCCTGATTAAAGAGGAGCAATTGGGACAAATCTCACCTCAAGGTTTTGGAACACAGTGTTAGGGACCTGTGAGCACAGATTTGTATCTTCTGTTGACTCCTCAGGCGACACAATTTAGTATACCCATAAACCGAGTACTGGGCACCAGGAACCAGCTATCTACCAACAGTCAGTTAATGGCACTCACAGTCCTTGTTGGAACAAAGAAGAAATAAACCATGATGTGAAAAGATGATGGACAATCGCTATACTGATGACCACAGGGGTATAGGAGTCTTTCAAGGTTATGTCTCCACAGAATGAGCCGTGTGAGCCTTTAGATAAAATTACCCATAGTTTTGCTTTCTGCCAATCTCAGGGGCTTTATAATGACTGAAGTTGGAAGGAACAGATACCAATAGTAATTAGGATGACACTGGATTGGATGTTCGAAAGAATCACTTGAATGGAGGAGACCAAGGGCGTTAAGAAACAACTATGTACTGGCAAAATAAGCATGTGGAGAGAGGGCTGGCTTTGTGCTAACAAAAATCTCTAGCTATTGATCAGTGTGATAGTTGTAAATTTCTTAGCTGATTACAATCAGCATGGCTTTCCCCAAAGGACAATAATGGCTTCAATTGAAAAGTCTATAAACAAGTTGGTTTGGACATTTAAACATGTCTCTCAGCTATGCAAATAATGAAGTTATGTCGTTCAAAAACCAAACTGAGTGAGCCATTATCCTTCCCTTTGCTGCCTTATTTTCTCAGCTGTTCAACTCACACCACAGACATTTAGAGCCAAGTTTTGTTGTTGAAATCTTTTTTGTTATCCTACAACGAAAATTAATTTTATGGTTTTTTCATTGTCTCCTGTCAAGCTCGTCTTAAGATAAGGATGGTACTATTTAAGATTTCCTTTTGTCATGTGAGACTAATTGATCTAATTCATTATGTTAAAACCTATATGGGCTATGAGACCAACAAGATAATGCATTCTGAACACTAGTGTAATTGCTAATGGGAGCTAATGCGAGTAAACTGCCTGTACCTCCAGCGCTCCATCGTGATGGATGTGATGTACTTCAGTGCGGGGAAGCTGGAAGAAGCTACAGCATCAGTGAGCAGCGCACTCAGAGATGAAAAGAAAGAACATGGAATGGAACTTAAATGAAATACTTCATTTTATGGTTAACTTTTCTGAAGCGTGGTGTTTTTCCAACATGTTGAGTTGGAATAAATTGCTAGCTCATGACTACACTGCTTTTAATGGCCTTTGCATCATTTGAAAGCATATTTGTTTTGAGCATAGTATTTCCAGGGGAATGCTGTTCCAGCAGAGTCAGGTCCAGAGAAACCGATGGCTTACAACTTATAATTGAAAGGATTTACACTCCACTGTGCAGTGACAAACCTTGGATGCCAATTTTAAGATAGTGGGAGGTTTGTATACTCAACCAGACAGAGAAACAGATGCAGCAGGTTCTGTGCCTAAATGCTAAAAAAAAAATGTATGTGTGAGGATTGACAAGGGACACCAGAGTGAGAAGTGTTTGGGTCCAATATGGGGAATGAATATTGAGATAAGCCTGTGAGTGTTAGCAATCTCCTTCGATGGCCAGAAACAACAACAACAACACATGACTATTTTACATGAGGTGATCATTAGTAACAACTGATTATTTAAGTATAAAAGTAGGACCCAGAGGTGTGATCTCCATAAACAACATGAGCCAACCTTTGTGGGCATAGAATCCCAACCTTGGGGACTATTTGGATTTAATGACTTATCTATGCATTTTAATCAAGGGAACTGCAGGGTCTGGGTAAGATTCCATGCCTGGAAAATATCAATGTCCTAATTTTGTTTCTGTTGTTGTGTAATGTGTCTGAGCTAAAGCAACTTAGGAAAGAGAGAAGGTTTATTTAAGCTCACAGATCCAAGTCACAGTTCATGGCACCCGGGAAGCCAAGGGTCCAGCTTGGAACAGCTCGTCACTTCACACCCACAGTCAGAAGCGGAGAGGCAGAAATGCATGCTGGGAACAGCTCGTCACTTCACACCCACAGTCAGAAGTGGAGAGGCAGAAATGCATGCCGACCTTCTTTTTTAATCCAGCTTGCTTTCACTGTTCTTTTATCATTCCGTACCCAGACCCAAAGAATGAAACCAGTCACTTTGAGGGTGGGTCTCCCCATACCAATGAACATGCCGCAGCCAACACGATCTGGAAAGCCCCTCACTCATCCTCATTTCCCATGTAATTCTTGGTTTTGTCACATTAACAGTTAAAACTAACCATCACAGATAGAGTGAATTCTAGATTGAAGGTGAAGCTAAGATTATCTTGTGGATACTGTGAGTTAACTTTCTAACTTGTAGATCTTATTATCCAAAGTAAGTTCTTTTTATTGTTTTTATTGAGTTATATATTTCTCAGTTTCAGGAGATCCCATTTATTGTTTCTCTCAGTGTTTTTGTTACTGGGGTTATATTTAAGAAGTGGTCTCCTGTGCCAATTTGTTCAAGCATACTTCCCACTTTCTCTTCTATGAGGTTCAGTGTAGTCGCTTATATGTTGAGGTCTTTGATTCATGTGGACTTGAGTTTTGTGCATAATGATAGATATGAATCTATTCACATTTTCCTACAAGTTGTTGTCCAGTTATATGAGCACCATTGGTTGAATATGTTTTCTTTTTTTATTTTATATTTTTGCCTTCTTTGTCAAAAATCAGGTGTTCATAGGTGTGTGGATTGATAATCTGGGTCTTCGATTTGATTCCATTGGTTCTCCTGTCTGTTTTTATGCCAATACCAGGCTGTTTTCATTACTGTAGCTCTTTAGTAGAGTCCCAAGATAACTAAAACAATCCTGTACAACAAAAGAACTTCTACAAGCATCACAAGAGTAAGTTCTTAAGAAGCAGAAAAAAAATCCCAGCTGACATCTGTGAGTCAGCAAGGACAACAGCAGTATTGGGTTTAAGGCTGTGGTAAAGATATGTAGGAAAGAAAAATTGCAAGGACGGGGACTGGGGATACAGCAGTTGATAAAATGCAAGCACAGGACCCATGTTTGATCCTTACAACCTACATAATGAATGGTCATGTGGTGATGTGCACTTGTATACTTGCCTACTTGGTGAATTCCAGATATCTCTAAAAAGGAGTTGGTGGGTGGTTAGCATTAGAGGAAGGAAATCCAGAGTTATCTTTTGACCTCTCCATGTGTGCTTGCACACACACACACACACACACACACACACACACACACACACACAGAAAGAGAGAGAGACAGAGAGAATATCAATTCTGTCATATAGATAAGACACCTTGCCTGCCTTTTCATTGTTGTTTCCTGTGGTAGCCTGGATGAGCAATGTCCCTCATAGGCTCACGTGGTTGAGCCTTAGGGAGTTGGTGCTGTTGTTAGGAGATGGGGCCTTGGTGGAGGAAGTGTTTCACTGGTGAAGGGGCTTTTGGCCTTGAGGATTTTGGGCTTTGACACATTGCTTGTCTGCTCTTACTGCTTCCTGTGTGTGGATGGAAAGTGTGATTAACCCATTCCTGTTCTTTTTGGCATGCAGTGCCTTCCTTGTCATGACAGACTAGCTCCCAGGAGATGTAAGCCAAAGTACACTCTTAGGTTATTGCTGGTCATGATATTTTATCGTAAAAGCAGAAAAGTAGCTAATACAAAAATAGGTACCAGGAAAGTGGGCTGTTTCAGTGAAGAACCCAACCATGTTTTTCTTTGAAGAAATGTGGAAGATACTGGAAGTTTGAAATAGAAAAGCCACTGAATGCTCTAACCAGAGCTTAGTGCATTGTTCTGGTAGGATCCCGAAAGCCAGCAATGTTGAGAGTAGTGTGGACAGTGACGGCCCAGCCCATGAAATTTCAGGTGGGAGGAGTGAGCAAGGACTCTTATCTGCAACTGGGCTAAAGTCCATTCAGGTGATGTTTTGGCAAAGAATCTGGCTAAATCCTGGCTCTGTGCTAAGAAACTGTCTGAGGCTCGATTGAAAAGTAATGGACTAACTTTGACACAGGAAGTTCCAAAAGAGCCTATCACTGAATCTGAGGATGATTATTACTGATTACGTGAATCTACAATGAAAAATAACAATAGACAGGTCAGATAGAAATGAAACCATATGCAGTCTGGAGAGGAAATGATCACTAAGATGCTTAATGTCACAGGAAAGTCACATTTCAAAAAAGAGCCAGTAATTATTAAGGATACGACCCCATCAACAGGAAGTCTCATTACACATTGGGATCGTAGGAAAGATGCCCATGTGGCAACACTGAACCCAGCAAGGCCTCTAATTTGTGGAAACAGCCTAAAGGGTTGTTTGCACCTAGAAAGTTGCTTCACTCCGAAAAGCTGCTTGTACTGCGATCTAAAGGAGAGAGAGTCTATCCACCTAGCAGCCGAACTTGGCAGTGTCATTCACATAGGGCTGGTTCTGAAGGCAGGATGGATGCAAGATTGAGGGGCTCATAGATTCTTCCTCCAAGGTTTCAGAGTACCACTGAGGCCAGGCCACCTAGGGGCAGTGTTTCAATCCTTGTGAGTGGGCTCCTAGAGGCTACTCAATGATATGGTAAATCTTGGCTCTTGGTGGAGGCCACAAGTGTTGGCAATGCTAGAGATAGGAGACATCTACCAAGAAGAACTACATACATGGGGTGAAACCAAGATGTATGTAGATAGGAGAAATCTACCAAGGAGAATTACATACATTGGGGGCACAAGAGAGACAATTACGTCTCAGACACCAAAGCTGGTAGGACAATGCCACCTAAATCCTTTGATATAAGCCCCAGTTAATGAACATGGGGCTACCAGATTTGATGTTTACCCTGTTGAGTTTTAGTTTTGCTGCGGTACAATATTTCCCCACTAAGTCACAGTTCTTCCCTTTAGCATAGCCATATGTATTCTGTGCCATTATGCATATGAAGTATTTAATTTAAGTTTATTTTACAGGGTATCATAATGAATGGATTGTCTTGGGTCCCAGAAGATACTTTGGACTTTTAAACAGTGCTAAGATTGTAGAATCATGGGGACTTCTGAAATTGGATGAAATGCATTTTGAAGCATGAGGTAGCCATGAGCCTCTAGGTTGTGGGGTGGTTTGTGGTGATTTGCATGAGAAAGGTCTTTCATTGGTCACACGTATGTGAGCACTTGGTTGTAACATGAGAGGTGTCGGGCTGCTTGTTGGGGTTTCTGTCCCGCCTGGTCCCCCAGCCATTTAGTCCCAGAGAAAATCACACAGAGAGTCTGCATTGGGTTATAAACTGATTGGCCCATTAGCTCAGACTTCATATTAGCTCTTATAACTTATATAGCCCATTATTCTTATCTATGTTAACCACATGGCTCAGTACCTTTCTCAGCAGGGCAGGTCACATCCTGCTCCTTTGGTAGTCTGGGCAGAAGTGCGGAAAGAGCTTCCTTCTTCCCAGAATACTCCTGTTCTTATTGCCCCACCTCTACTTCCTGCCTGGTTTTCCTGCCTATACTTCCTGCCTGGCTAATGGCCAATCAGTGTTTATTTAAATCATGATTGACAGATATAGAATTGTTCTCCCATACCATTTTCTCCTCTTTTTTTTTTTAAACAAAGGAAAATAGTCATAGTACATTTTTGGGGAATGTGGGTGTAGTATTCCAGGCTACTTCCGGCTGGTTGGGGGCACTGATAATCTTATGGAAACCTAAAGAAAATTTAGAGTTATGATCAAGTCCTGACTGGAGTATCCTGTGAGGCTTGATCATCTCAGGCAGCATCTTGAATCCGTTCTGGATGTAGAACTCTGACATCTGGGCCATCTGTTCCTGCTGGAGATTTCTCAGGTGGTATTCCTTGATCAAACCTGAATTTTTTTTAACTCAGAATGAATCCACAGTCTCTCATTTTCTATGGAAACAAAAGCAAAATCTCTTCTCCGAAGTAACATACCTCTTGACTTCAATTTCTAAGTCAAGGTATTTTCAAAATACCTATCTCGGTTTAATTTAGCAGCATTTATAAGCAAATATCTTTTAGCAGCTGTTGCTCCTTCCTCAGCATTCAAACAATTCAAAGAGAGCACAATAACATATAGAATCAAGATTCTCTGTGTACTTTTCATCTTTATGTGCCTTTATTTTAAATTCTATTTCTTTTACTTTTAATTTTTGGCTTTTTGAAACAGGGTTTCTGTGTATCTTTGTTCTGGAATTCACTCTGTAGACCAGGCTGTCCTTGAATTCATAGAGTTCTGCCTGTCTCTGCCTCCCCAGTGTTGAGATTAAAGGTGTGTGCTACTACACCTTGAACTCACAGAGATCTATCTGTCTCTGCCTCCCAGGCATTGGGATTAAAGGTGTGTGCTACCACACCTTGAAGTCACAGAGGTCAATCTACCTCTGCCTCCCAAGTGTTGGGATTTAAGGTGTGTACCACCACACCTAACAACTCTCGTTCTTTCTTTTTTATTTTAAGGACTTTTAACCTTTAGCCTGCATATATTTTTAACACACTATAAACCATTTAGATGTTTTCTTTGTCTTTGAATCTCTCTTTACTGTATCTCTCTCTTTTTCTGACTATGTGAGTCGTTACTTTACTAAGCAATATGGAGAGGATTAAAGCTGTGGCTTTGACAGCTGAATACAAACCATTCCTTAGCTTTCTGGGATTCTAGCTCATGGCTGAGATACCAGCCAGAGCTGTGTTCACTGCTACAACTCTATGACATTTCAAGGTCCCTGCCAGCAAGCAAGCTGCAGCAGTGTGTCCACAAACCACACTCAAATGCTCTGTAGTCGGACCACCTGCCTGAAAGAGTCAGAGTTTGCCCTGACAGGATGGCTCAGAAAGCCGGCATTTTAAAACAGCATGGCTTTTTTCCTGCTATGGCTGAGAACCAAAAAGCATGCGGTCGGCTTTTCATCAACACTATGTAAGTGTTTCGTGGCAGGGCCTCTTAAAAGAGCTGCAAGGTTTTGTAGCCAAAGCTGAGTGAGGAAGCCTCTCTTAGATGAGAGTGCTTGCTTGCTTCTAGCAAGCAGAGCAGACCCGAGAAATTGCTGCTACCAAGAAGCCATGCTTTACTTTATTCTTTTCTGCCCAGAATTGCTCCCAAGCTCTGTCAGGGTTTATATGGATGCAGTTGTCCACGTGGGTACCATTCTATAGTATGAGGGGCCTGCTTGTTGGGGTTTCTGTCTGTAATTGGTTTACTTGGTCTGTAATTGGAGGCAATGTTTGGGGAGGTTTAGGAGAGGTAGTTTTGCTGGAAGGAATAAATCACTAGAGGTCATCTTTGAGGGCTTAGAGCCTCAGCTCACATCCTGCTTGTTCCCTCTGTTTCCTCCATATGATGAAACTAGCCAGTTTCTTCTCTTGCTGCCATGCCATACTTGCCTTTTCTTGCTATGATGGACTCAATCCCTTTGGAACTCTAAGCTGTAATAAATTCTTCTATTAGTTGTTTTTGGTCATAGTACTTTATTACAGCAACAGATAAGTAACTACTACATTCTTTGATGTAAAAAAAAAACAGCCTGGTGTACAGTGAAGTTCTCTGTGATTTAAGAGGAAATGATATGGGGTATAGGGGTCTGCATACACTTAAAGAGATTTAGATGGCGCATTCAGGTACAGATTATCTTGGTTAAGGCTAAGGTAGAGAGAATTATTCTACTTCCCCCCATTTTTTAATAAGTGCCTGTGTGTGTCTAAGTTTATGTGTGCGTAGGTATACATATACAGGTGCACATGTCTATGTGTGGAAGTCGAAGTGCCATATCATCATGCTTCCTGAATCATTTTCTGCCTTAGCGAGACAGTACCTTTTGCTGAACCTGGGGCTTGCTGATCAGGTTCAACTGGCTAGGACCCTTCTTTACACCTTCACCCCCTTCCCCCGCCAGTACTGGATTTATAGGCCCTTGTGGCTGTGCCTGGGTTTGTTACTTGGGGTGTAGTAATTGAACTTGTGTCCTCTTGCTTGCTTGGCAAGCATTTTGCCAACAAAATCACATCCCCAGCCTTACATTTATTTCTTTTACTCCTGCTTCTGCTTGTAGAGGGATTGGTGTGGAATGGTGTTTTCATGTCTCGGTAATGGTAATTTGCTAAATCTAAGTTTTTACTGCCACAGAGTCATTATTGGCCCTTCAAGTTTTTCTCTTGACTTGATTTTCTTCCTGGTAAGCATCTGCATGTGACTGAATTGTGTTTCTCCAAAGTGCATTGTTCTGGGTTGTTTTTAAGTCAGTTGGGCACAAGCTAGAGTCATTTGAGAGGAGAGAGCTTCAATGGAGAAGTCTCTAAAGGATCAGCCTGTGTACGAGTCTCAAGGGCACTTTCTTAATCAGTGATTGATCTGAGAGAACGCAGTCCATTGAGTGCAGACCTACCCCTGGGCTGGTGGTTCTGGTGATATAAGAAAGCACATTGAGCAAACCATAAGGAGCAAGCCCATATGCAGCACTCCTCTCTGGCCTCTGCATCAGCTTCTGCCTTCACATTCCTGGCTTGAGTTTCTTCCCTGACTTTCCTCAGTGTTAGACTGTTGTCTTAAACTGTAAGCCAAATAAACTCTTCCCTCTCCAAGAGGGGTTTTGGGTGGTGTTTTATCACAGCCATAGAAACCATAAAAGATGTGTGCTCACTAGAACATCACACACAGGCTCTTTCCTGGCTTGATAAGCGTAGGAGTTGGGATGAAACCCTGTAGTTTTAGAAAGGTTTCCAAAATGTACGAGCAATCTCTTAAAGAGACAGAAAACAAACCATGGTGATATGGAGACAGTGAAGTACAGGTTGGAGGCTGCTTATGAGCCAAGAAACTTCTAACACAGGGAGCCTAATGCAGAGAGTTCTCCCCAGAGCCTCCAAGGGCCTCTGTTGACACCCTAATGCCTTTAGAACTATGAGGAAATATCCCTATTGTTGGAAGCCAAATATCCCTATTGTTTGTCATTCTTTTTTTTTTTCTGTGTCTACAGAGAACAGGGCCAGTGTGGCTCACCAGCCAGTAGTCTGAGCAGCCATGGGCTTTGCCTTGGGGAAGAGGCCTCAGTGGTATTTGCACCCAGCTAGTTCCTATTTCTGTCTGCCAAAGCTGTTTTAGACACAAACAAGACTATAGAGCTGCTATGTTTTAGAGAAGTCACATTCTTTTAAGCCATAATACACAGAAAAATCAATTATAGTCTAAATTCATCTTTCTCCTGTCTAACCGACTGACTCATAGTTTTGTGAAAATACACTAGACATACTTAAGATTCCAATATTTCTGGTAACAGATAAGAATTAAAATCATAATCCAAAATCATTTTTTAGCAAGACTTTCTCAAGGCATTTTTCAAGCATACAGGTCTGCTCTGTCCTGTTTAGCTCTGGGAACTCCGAGGTAGCAGGATAGGGAATGTGGAATCCATACTGTCATTTTCTTTAATTTCCATTGCAGAATTTCAGCGTGTCCTTTGGGCTTCTCCATTTCATTCCGTAATGAGTCCTGGGGATAGGAACCAAGTGATGGGACTGCCCTGCCGGGCAGGAGAGGAAGACTGGATTTCTTCCCCGTGTAACATTGCTGCTTTCATGTTAACTCTCCTGCTCCAGTTCTCTGTCGCAGTCACCCTTTAGTTTTAAGAAAGGATTGAATAAAACTTAATGTTCCCTTCTCTCCTGCTCAGGGTTAACTCATTCTCATTTTCATTTTTAGGTTTTGGATTTCCTGCTCTTAAGTTTGTTGGCAGGTTATAATGAAGTGCTTTGAATTATGATGATTTGGGGTTTTAGGCCATTTGGGGTAAATTATTAGTGTGAAAGATAGAAGAAAAGAAAGCCTGCCATTTATTTTTATTTTTGTTAACTCCCTATGAAGCACTTCATGAGTAAATGTTAGGACAAAAGAGAAAAGGCAAAGAAATTTGCATTTAATAGCCCATGTTTGAGCTTTCAGAAATAGCTATGTACCCTTATTTTTTGTTTCCTTCCTTTTGTAGGCACTGATTGCTGGCACACTGTTAGGCTGGCCCCAGAATTCACTTAAATGAGTGGTTTTGCATTCTGTTTTACTTGCTGATGAAAGAGAAGCCAACTTTAGGTACTGGTACCCTGACCATATGCAGTCTTATCTTTGTAATATAATCTTTTTGTAAGTAGTAAATTTGCTGGTCACTTTTAATATGAGCATATATGTAAGCATGTCTATTTTTTATTGGAGTGTATTCATTGTACAAAGGGTTGGGCTGCAAAGAGACAATTTCTTTCAGTCATATAATGTATTCTTGACCATATTTACCTTTCCCTTTTCTTCTTCAGGTCTCCATTTTGCTTACATGTAAGGTGTGAGCGTGTGTGTCTGTGTGTGTGTGTGTGTGTGTGTGTGTGTGTGTGTTCTAGGATTCATTAACAGGAACAGGACAAACATGCCATACATGTCTTCCTGAGTCTGACTTGTTTCCTTGGATAGAGTCCTCAGATTCATCCATTTTCTAGCAAATGACTTCACCTGCTGTGGGCCGCTCAGGCCAGTTCCATACCTTGGCTTGGGGATAGTGCAACAATAAGCCAAGATATGCAGCTATCTCTATAGAGTGCTGAGTGTGGAGCGTGCGGGTCCTTTGGGCACACACAGATGTGGCACAGCTGCGTCATGTGTCAGTTCTCCTTTTAGTTTTTGCGGCACCTCCGAAGACTGATGGAAATTCCGTTCCCACCAGCAGGGACTCCCTTTTCTCCCACCCTCAGCCACACTTGTTGCTTTGGGAAAGCCCTCTGGCTGGGGTGGTAAGACTCTCCATCTCCTTGTAGTTTCAATTTGTGTGTCCCTGTGGACTTAGGGCTGGAGAAATGGCTCAGTGGTTAATAGCACTGCCTGCTCTTCCAAAGGTCAGGACCTCCAACCACTTGGTGGTTCGCAAACATCTGTAATGAGATCTGGTGCCCTCGTGAGGAAGTGACCTGGTCAGTTGTCCTCATCAGCTTAGACCATAAAACCCAGTATGGACAAGTGCAATAGAACTGCTATGTACGGGCTGCTTCAGCATTGCTACGGCATAAATTTCATTTTTCCCCCCACTGTGGACTCAGCATGACCCACTTCTTCACCCTGGTTTGTTGTTTCCCTGACTCAGTTTCCTCTCCCTTATGGACAGTGATGCAGTTGTTGATAGATTATTCAAGACACAATTTTCAGCAGATTCTAAGTTCTTCTTCATCCCCATTTTACATATCTTACAGGTTACCAACGACAGCTAATTCTACCTTTTAGATGTCACACAGGCCATGACTCTCTTCAGTTCTGTAGTACATTTCTTGGTTTGAATCCTATGATCTTTTGCATACTTCAGTAACAACACCTGTCTAACAACTAATCTCTGTAGCCTGGACCCTTCCTAGGATTGTATAACCACAGACATGTCTGTGGGATCTTACACTACTGGGCTCTTTCCATTCTTCACTGTGAGATACTTTATTTAAAAGTTGACTTTGCAGAGAGATTTGTTTCCTAGATTTGTTTGCAGAGAGATTTGTTTCCTAGATAGGTTTCCTAGATTTGTCAATATTCCCGAGCAGGGTTGGTCCATGTACACTTATGTTTGTCCACCTAGACCTACTGTATTGTGTTGCTTTACCCACTTAGGATATAGATTTCTGTTGTAATTGTAGTTACATGCCACATTCTACTTAAACAAATAATGGCTATATATTCCATTAGTGGAAAAAAAAGAGGATACTGCAATTTTTTTGCTACCAATTTTCACATGAATTATTATCATTTTATAAAATGGCGATTACTTGAACCTTTCTGCCTTGATCTTGAGAGAGGAGAAAAATGCCTAGATTTTTGTTTGGGCTAACACTGCACAATCTCTTAGAGTTTAGCTTGAATGTCTGAATAAAAGTCCCAAGAACAGTTTCTGGAATTAGAAAAGCAAGGTGAACTGTCTACCCAAATAGGCCTCTCCTGTAAGTTCTGTGCAGTGATTTTTTTTTGTTGTCCCCAAATATGAAGAGGAGATAATGTTTTGCCTTGGAGACTTAAAATTTCTAGCTCTGTGTGGATAAGAACATATTAATTTTTGATGGACTAATACTTTCAATTTCTACTTTCCCTTGGCAGAGATAACCTCTAGTTAGATGGTTCTATATATTTAATGTAAATGTGTCCTTTAAAAGGAAGAGAATAAAATTATGGGCTAAATTGAGTTCTATAGTTTTCTAAAATGCAGACTGTTTGCAGGGAGAATGCTGACTTTTTCCTCAGAGGTTGTTCTTAGCTAGCTGCATGACCTTTAACACAATATCTTCTCCGGACCTGAGGGAAGAAGAAAAAGGATCTTCCAGCTCAACCCATGGGCTGTGACTCAATGGTATCACAACAAACCTAGAAGCAGTCAACTAAAGGAGAGATGTAATAACAGAGACAGACAAATTCTAAAATGGCAGAAATCAAATCAGAAGGGTCTTTGGCACAGATTTTGAAGTCTGGTAATAAGCAGGAAACCAGTGTTTTTGAAAAATACTATACTTCTGGGCTTTATTTCAATAACACACCATATTTTCTTCTTTTGAAATTAATAATTTATCCTCATATCAAGAAATAATTTCAGTTTTAGAAAAGGGGATAGTTCTAAAGAGTAGACACACACACACAGTCTATATCATCCTAAATTGTTATAAACTATATGCTGAAAAGTCCACCATTACAGTGTTATAAACATGAAAACTCAAACTCAAGTGTGTGTCCCTATGTAGGTAAGACAGCGCATTAAGTGAAAAAGAAAAATTTTGAAATTTCAGTAGTTTCTTTATTTATAACTTTTCCTGATTTATCTTGAAAGTTAACCTTCTGAGTCATAATAATATATAATACTGCACACAATGATCTAGATAAATGATATGCACAAATGAAGAAGATAGGATTAAAAGTTCTGCATTGATAGGGCTATATAGATGAGTTGAAAATATTCTTGAAAAATAGTTGTAGTCAAAGACTTTTTCTACTTCTGATAGCTTGCTATAAATTATTTCTGGATATTTCTTTTTGTCCAATTTCACTATTCATATTTATTATAGAAGTTAAACAATGCATAAAACTTTAGAATATATAAAAATGCATAAAATGGAATACATGGTATAATACCCATGCTTTATCACATAATTTTTGGAATTAAAACATTCCCACAAATATTGGTGATGACTATTTGTTGGAGAATTTAATGAATTCCAGTTAAATACTTTTAAAGTCTTTACCAGAATTTTTTCAAGAAATATGTCTGATATTTAAACTCGTTATTTAAAGATATATGTTGTTGGTTGTTTTTATAGTCTTTTACTCTTGGGGGGGGCACCCAAATCCAAATCACACAAGACTTATTCTTTCTTATGAAGGCTCAGCTTTGCTTGGATTATTTCTAGCCAGCTTTTCTTAACTTAAATTATCCAGTCTACCCTTTGCCTCTGGGCTTTTACCTTTCTCTATACCTTTCTTTACTTCTCACTCCTTGGTTGTCTGTGTAGATGGGTGACTGGTCCTTGGAGTCCCCTTCTCCTTTTGCTCCCTCATCTTTCCAGATTTCTCTTCCTAATTATTCTCTTTTCCTGGCAGCCCTGCCTATCCTTTCTCCTGCTTAACTATTGGCTGTCCATCTCTTTATTAGACCAATCAAGTGTTTTAGACAGGGATAATAACACAGCTCCACGGAGTTCAACAGATGCAACATAAAAAAATGCAGCACATCTTTGCATCATTAAACAAATGTTCCACAGCATAAATGAATGTAACTCAAATTAATATCCCACAGCAGACATACTAACTACTTTAAAATATATCATTATGGCATTCTTTAAGTGATGATACACGAGTTTCACACACACACACACACACACACACACACACACACACACACACACGTGGCATTTTCACCTCCCATCTTCCTCTCTCAACTCCCCATCTCCCCTGCCATGTTGCAAATCTTATTCTTTCCCCAAACCTGCCTGTTTGGGCTCTCTCTCTTATGTTTTACCCACAGTCCCTCAGTGAGGGCTGGTGCCTTATGGGACCCTTCCCATGCCTGATGAAAAGGGGATGAGACTCATCTTGCACACGCTTTGTGCAACTACAGCTTCCGTGAGTTGAAGACTGCTGCGGCTGTGCCATGGCCAGAAGTGACTGTATCTCTGCACTCTTCAGTCTCCGGTACCTTACATTCGTTCTGCCCCTCTCTCCTTGATGTTCCGGAACCTTGGGGTGTGTTTATGTGCATGTGAAAAGTGCTTCTTGCAGGAATGTGTGCTCCACAGTCACTCGCTTGCCACAGTTAGGCCAATTGTAAATCTCTGTGTTGACTGCCACCAAGGTAAATTTCTCGGATGAAGGTCGAGCACGACATTCCAGCATGTTTTTTAGAAAACCTCTGCGTGTGGTTCCCGGGTAACCAAAGCTTCTAGCTGTTGTGTTGTGGTTTTTGGATGTTGCTGACCTTCAGCATCTTGCTTTCTGGGCATAATCAAGATGTTTTGGTAGGAGAGAGCAATTTCTCAGGATGACTTTCTCATGTACTTTTCATAGCTAGAAAGGGGTATTCAATTCTCAATCTCCTTTACTTATACATACGTTTAATGCAATAAATATTTAAGTGATTCGAATGTTCAAAAGACTGTGGCAGATATTATCTGGATTTTCAGCACAACCTATTTCCTTGCATTTTACTTTTGAAATGTCTTGATTTGCTATTTTCCATGGACTTTGCGATGCTTCTTATTAGCATCTTATATGCATGAAATTTATCTTGTGAGCACTCTTGGGTATTAGATGCATTTAAAACTTGACTGGCTGCAACACTTTGGAGACACACATTCTGAGGTTATTCCTTTAATCCTGATGGACTGGATATTCAGTAAGAATGAGGGAAGCCAATGGGATGAGAGAAAAGCCAAGCATTAAGGTAGTTTCAAATATTAAACTCAAAGTTCTTTTTTCAGATAAATACTCAAAATGTTGAAAACACATTATTAAATATAATAAAGTTTATTTACTTAATAATTCTAAACAATACTGATTTTTAACCATTATACTTCAATTATATCTTATTACTGAGTAAAACAAACCAGACATGTTTTCATGTTTAGTTAGAAAGAGAAATCATTCTTGCTTTTCTGAAATTATTATTTGAATGGTTACGTGATTTGCTAGGTGTGTGTTTCTCACATTCGTTTCCTAATCTGGACAGTGGGTGACATCAAGCACCACTGTCCCTTCATCTTGCTGATAAAGTTTCTGAGTCATTAGAAGCAGAAGCACAGTTTGGAGGATGCTGGGAGGTAAGTGTGCACAGCCCAGATGCATTCTCTTTTTCTCATGTGTTTTTATAACCAGTATATCTATCATCTCAGAAAAACAATAAAATTTGCAAACAAGTATCAAATGAATATGTAAGGAGAATTAGAAAATAGTTATGTATCTTAATTTAGCAATTTGTTTATTCTGTTTATGAATATGCTTTTGTTCTAGTTAGCTATAACTGTTAACTTGACAGACCTAGAGTCATCTGAGAAAGGAGTCTCAGTTGTGGAATTTCCCACACCAGACTGGTATGTGTGCATGTCTGTGGGTAACGGTCTTGATTATTAATTGATGGGGGGGAGCTTGTGTGTGCTCCTTCCCTGGGCAGGTGCTCCTACTGGTAAGAAAAGCTAGCTGAGAATAAGCCAGTGTATGAATGAGGCAGCAAGCAGTGGTCCCCGTGTTTTCTGTTTCAAGTTCCTGCTCTGATTTACCTCAGTGACAGAGTATGACCTGGAGTATAGTCTAATCAACTCTTTCTTCCTTCAAGTTGCTTTTGGCCATGGTGTTTGTCAATGTCACAGAAAGGAAAGTAGAACAGACAGACAGTGACATTAAGTCTATTATATTATAGTCATATATATATTTGGAAATAACATTTCCAAATTGCATGCATTTCCCAACTGCATACATTTAGAAATCTGGAGGGAAAAATTTCTGCCATGAATAAGTATGCGAAACCCATGTACATTTTAGACATATTGTCATAGTTTCCTTGAATTTCCCTCTATGAGGAAAGTTTTATTTGGGGGTATATGTGCTCCTGGAAAACAAGACTGCCGTAGGTAAGGTTGAAGGTCTGATTATTTCTTCTGAAATCTTGTCCTCAGCCTTGAACTGCACACTCTTTCTTTTCATTCCATAGTTGAACACAACGGATACCTTGCAGTCTTGTCTTTGTCTTTGACCTCATTTCTTGCCTCTATAGCCATTAATAGAAATTGGGGAAAGATGTGATTCATTTACCATGAAACAATCCTTTTCTTATAGAAGTAGTAGTTTAGCATCTTTTACCAGAAATGTAACTTCACATTGAAAATGTTCCACTTCAAATTCTCCCTATATTAATTATACAGATTTCCTAATTAAACATTGTATCACAACTATCAAATTAGCATAATGTAACCCACAAATATGTAGAAATATTGTGTCAATTTAAAAAAATTCACCATTTCTCTGAAAGAGATATTGTATATCTAACTCAATTGACAATAAAGAATTTTGGGGCATGTTGATTAAAAATATACAGAAATTGAGATGAGCTTCTTCAGATACTGCGTAATTTGGTAGTTGTTTCGAATGATTTTGCTAAAATACTGAAATGTTGCTTCTGTGAATCAACTTTCTTTCCTGTGCTTTTGTTTCTTGAATTTTGTATTTCATTATTTATTATATGCTTTCTCTAATCTTTGGAGATACATAAAACTATCCTTACAATGTGAAGAATTGAGATATTTTATTTAAAATATTCTTCATAGATTATTTCTTTGTTAAGCAGCCCCGGTATCTGGAGTCGGCTCCCAACAACTTTTAAAACATGCACTGTTAAAGGCAGCACTCACTACCTTTATGCTATAATATTTCTCTCAAAATAATATTTAAGAGATTTAAAGTAAGTCAACCTAAAATATTTGAACTTGATATTGAATGCTCTATTTATTTACTATTTATTTTGGTTAATTCCATTACTGATAGTCATTTGGGATCATAAGGCTTGATGAACATTCATTTGTAACTGATTTGCTTTTTAGCTTCTTCAGGTCAACACATTTTCTCAATCATCACATTAAAATATGTAACTATTATCAAACATATCTTTTCTAACCTCTAAGTTCACATTTTCATGAAAATTGTAGGAACAAAAGCTAAAGGGGAGAAAGTAATCAACAGACTCTTAAGTAGTTTAGAATTAGACCCTGGGCATATTGGTCACTGTTTATTTTCATGGTTATGGGATCCTTGTCTCAGTCAATGTAGTGAAAAATCCAATACCTTTAGGCAGTTGGCCCAACTTTGATTTTTAGGCATTTTGATTTATAAATTGAATTCTATATAACCTTTACAGGATTCCCAACTCCATTATCATGTTATTACTTTTGTAATGTGTTTTGAGCACTGCCAATGTGTTCAGAATTGAAAAGCATATTAAAGTGGGCCTATCCCCACAATGGTTTAAACATTTTAGCTGAACTTTTTATTTTTCCACCTTCGCACATTTTGAAAATGTGACTGTATATTATTCCCCCCCACAATAGATAAAAGTCCCTTTCAAAGCAAGTGTTATATGAGAACTCTTGTTTCTTGTGTTGTTAGACTCCAGATGACTCTCAACAGCCTGTAGGTAGATTAAGATCACAGCAAACATCCCACCGTCATGGCTTTCAAAACATTGGAGCCAAATTTTAAAACATGAACTTCAAAGGGTCCTCACCCATGTTTGCTTGCAGAAATCTACATTTTCTTGTTTACCTAAGTCATTATTCAGTGCTGTGTCTGCCTGACTGCATCATGACTTTCTCAAGATGTTGACACCAACAGCCAGCACGAACATCTTTCTCTTTGCAGAACGCCTCTCAACAGTTTGTTAATCAGGACTGCTGATGCTCCAAGCTGTTCATTTCCCAGAGAAGCATCCAGCAGTCACATTAAAATGATGATCATTTTATCTTTTAGATCATGAATCACCAAATCTTTATCTCACTCCTAGGACTGCAAGGCTATGCCTGAGATTTTGACTATATAATAATAGATTCAAGATATCCAGGGCTTAGTTATAATTTATATGTCATTCACTTAACTAAGAGGCATGAGATTTTATACTGATTTTTAGTTTCCTTTTGTCATACCAGACTTGTCAAATTTGGCTAAACTAGCACTTAGGTTTCACCTAGAACCATTTAAGTTGATTTGAAAAACTAGTATTTTGAAATTGACTATGCCACCAATTTGTCCCATATTTATTCTTCTTCTGGGTGTCAATAAATGTAGATGTAAGTTTTTAGTCTATCACACAGTAGGAGCAAGAAAATGATAAAACAGAACGGTTGCTAGTCATTGTTTCATAGCTTAAAAGTTCAGTTGATAATGTTTGATTTCCTTGAGCAAAGATAAAGTACAAAGAAGAACTTTATGGTTTCCATTGTCTGCAATAAACCACTGAGTCATGCTTGACCTTTGCGCAGTAATTAGCTGAAATAGCCAAAAGCATGTTCTAGCCTTGAATTGTTATGCTTTGGATGGATGGTAGAGTCATACCTGTGATTAATGAAAATGATACTGGTAATTATGGTTCAGCATTTGTTCATAGCCTGATGCTAAAATGATACTTAAGATCTCAATGCTCCTTTTACCCATAAACATTAATCACGTCTTCAGCCTTGTCAGATACTTGTAAATGAATGATGTTTGATGGTAGCCGCAGAAATTTTAGAGGACTATTGAGGCATAGTTAAGTAATTTGAGAAGTAATGAAAAATAAATTTTAATCAGTCCTCAATTGCTGAAAAATTGATAATGGGAAGGAAATTGACTTAGCAATAAAATATTATTTAATTTATGGTTAGAAATATTTATTTTTAACCCAATTTGCCTTTAAACATTTTATTTATTGGCAATGTCCACATGATAATAGTTCTAAATTGCTGCCAAATAACTCAAGAAGACACAAATGAACAGAATTAATGTACAAATTAAGGGCCAGAAAAATTAATAAATATTTGAGAAAAGCATATAAATACTACTTTTGAAAGGTTTTATTGAAATTGTCCAGTCTCTTAGGCCCTATTGTGTGCATTGTGTATTTTAATCAGTAGACATAACTTTCAGAGTCAGGCTTGTTTTGTGGTCCATCATCTCCAAGATACACAGAAATCATCCTCTACATGACCACTGAACACAAACCAAAGGCATACATGACGCAGGAATTTCTAAGAACTTTGATGTATCAGATTTTGGAATTGAGTGTGAAAAGTCACAGTGGCAGGGCCTTCTTAGGAGGCTGACACTTATTTATGGGTCAGCACTATAGGGCGCAGAAGCAGGTCTGTGGGAAGCGTCCTTTTGAGAACTACGAGGAAGATACTGTCTAGTCCCTTGTCTCTGCTTATGGTTTCTGGAGATCTTCGACATTTTTGGCATATAGAGTTATCACTCTGATCTCTCTGCTTCTGTCTTCTCGTACTGTTCTGCCCATGTGTGGGTCTGTTTCTAAATTCCATCTTTTTTATTTTCATAAGGATGTTAATCATTCTATACCCATTCATAGGCTAGTGATTCGTTTTAATGATTCCCTGTAGAAACTTTATTGCCAAGTTAGGTCACATTCCCATTTACTGGGAATTAATACTTCAGCATAGTTTTGAGGGAATGGGAAAAAATTAAACCCTAATGTATTGTCTGATAGTAAGACCATGATGGAAGTATTTTATTTTAGTAACCCTGGACAGGAATGAGATCTCAAACAAATCAACAAGAATATGTTGTCCATGGTCCTAAGAAATATTTATTTATTGAGACTGCAATCAGCACTTACTTTACCCAAACATGGAGCACATGCTGGGGTGCAGTGGAGAATAGACAATGAGACTTTCTTGGCTGTTTCCACTTGATAGTGGTAGATCAATGTCCAGAACAGACTTTAAAAAGTCTTAGTTATAATTGTGCACAGAATCTGTAACCTAAAATGCCTTTAGACGTGGAAAATAATTTGTGAACTCATTAGATAAAACAAAACATGTCCTGAAGTTCAGGAGTAACTGCCAGCGAGATTAAGCTTTAGTGTGAGTGTTGCAGTAGGTGCAGTGGGCCGGGGGGGGGTGGCATTCCTTCAGGCTACTGGTGTGTGGTTAAGTTATGCTTTCTGATGCTAGCTGCTTTTTTTTGTTTGTTTGATCAGAAATCTCTGTTTTGAAGCCTCTGATACAAGAAGCTGCCATTTTACATGTGCGTTGTCTGTCTGAAATGGTTGGTGCACGTGGCCTTGCTCTGTGCTTACAACTCAGCCTTGGGTGGAGAGCACACCTTCTGTGGAGCACAACAGTGGTAGTCACCAGTCACAGCAAAAAGGGAACCAGCTGGCCTCCATTTAACATTGCAGGAATGAAGAGAATACATTCTAGGCAGCTTGGTAATAGGGGGTTGGAAAGATCATGGAAGGTATAGTAGGCCTTCTTTATCAAGAGGGCAAGGCCCCTGTGTCAGAAACCAAAGTTCTTTTCTATAAATATGGTCTATAACCAACATCCAATCATGCTGAAGATTTGAAACATTTCTCATGAGCGTAGGGCTCACTGTGTGGCTTGCACATCATAAACTCTGAATTCTGAAGACCGGGGGAAAGAAGTTATGGGTGTCAGAGCCCTTCACATGAGGGCTGACAGGGTCTCCAGTAAAAAGGAAGGTGCCATCAACTGCAAGGTCAAATGCCATCACTGTCAGTTTCCACACTCTTGGGACTGGAAGGCAGCTAGTTCTGTTTTCATCTGGCAGTGCTGGGGCAGGGAGGAGGAGAGGAGGACAGGAATGGAGAGGAAAGGCATGGGGGAGGGGGCTAGCAAATGCTTACCCAGCAAGGACCAATATCCTAATTACAGTCCTGGATGGCCCAATGGGGACTATTTGTCCCAGCAATTTACATGGGCCTTTCACTGCTGTGAGTGTGGGATGCTACTACCTTTTGGACCTCTGCCAGCATTCCCTCCTAAGTCTGCATCTGTCTCCATGAATTTTTTTTTTTTTTTTACCAGAACGACTCCATTTCTCTTCTAGGCCAGACTTCTACAGGTGCCAATAATTAGCAGGGCATTCCTCATTGTAGCTGAGGGGATGACAGAAACAAGTGCCATGATGGGACCTAGATGCTGGGAAAGTCCTCCAGACAAAAGAGGTGGGTTTTTTGTTGTTTGTTTGCTTGTTTTAACACTTCGATGACCACAGACCTAGTAAAAATACTAAATTCACATCACAACCACACCTTGCTGGTTTGTTCCTTAGGAACAGTCACTAGGCTCAACCTAATGCCCTATTTTAGTCATTGAGCATGCAATGGGTAGTCTGCTTCTTAAGTTCAAGTACTTCTTAATATTCCTCTCCCTGTCTAAGACTTCCACGTTTACGTAAAACATGTTTGCACAGCAGTCGGGGGGTTGACCAGTTCTTTCAGAGGCCACCTAAAGTTTAGCATAACTCTGGTTATTCTTATTTCACATCTTTTATTGGTGAGAATACTTACCACATACATTTTAGATCTTTGGATATAGTTTTAGATCATCTGTCCACTTTATTTAAATTTATGGAAGTTACTAGTTATTTTCAAAATCAATTCTTTGCTTTTCTAAGCAATTATGAGAGCTTTATCTCAGTATATCACATTTTATACATACCATGCATTGGTAAAGAATGAGCATTAGTGGCTGGAGCATTTTGACCTCTAAGGGCACTGTGTGCACGTAGTGCACAGATATACATGCAGGGAACACACTCATATGCACAAGACGAAAACAAGTAAGTCTTTTAGAATAAGCACTGATTTGGAAGCATAATTTTTTTACACTTATACTTTGGCATCTTATTTAATGGCACAAAGCAAATCTTTTCCTTTTAGAAATTTTCTGTGTGTTCCCCTTTAGAATTTCCCCTTTTGAGTTTACTTAATCATCATGTGTTTTACATTGAATCAGTTTTTTTTATTTATATTGAGCTCTACATTTTTCTCTGTTCCCCTCCCTTCTTCTCCCCTCCCCTTCAACCCTCTCCCAAGGTCCCCATGCTCCCAATTTACCCAGGAGATCTTGTCTTTTTCTACTTCCCATGTAGATTAGATTTATGTATGTCTCTCTTTGGGTCCTCATTGTTGTCTAGGTTCTCTGGGATTGTGATTTGTGAGCTGGTTTTCTTTGCTTTATGTTTAAAAACCACTTATGAGTGAGTACATGTGATAATTGTCTTTCTGAGTCTGGGTGACCTCACTCAAAATGATGTTTTCTAGCCATTTGCCTGCAAAATTCAAGATGTTATTTTTTTCTGCGCTGTAGTACTCCATTGTGTAAATGTACCACATTATCCTTATACATTCTTCGGTCCAAGGGCATTTAGGTTGAAAATAGAGCCATATCTATCACCATGCACAAAACTCAGGTCCAAATGGATCGAAGACCTCAACATAAAGCCAGCCACACTGAACCTTATAGAAGAGAAAGTGGGAAGTACACATGAACACATTTGCACAGGAGACCACTTCCTAAATATAACCCCAGCATCACAGACACTGAGAGAAATAATTAATAAATGGGACCTCCTGAAACTAAAGAGCTTCTGTAAAGCAAAGGACACAGTAAAAAATACAAAACAACAGTCTACAGAACGGGAAGAGATCTTCACTAATCTCACATCAAACAGAAGTCTGATCTCCAAAATATACAAAGAACTCAAGAAATTGATCATCAGAAGAACACATAGTCCAATAAAAAAATGGGGTACAGACTTAAACAGAGAACTCTCAACAGAGGAATCTAAAATGGCTGAAAGACACTTAAGGAAATGTTCAACATCCTTAGTCATCAGAGAAATGCAAATCAAAACAACTCTGAGATTCCATCTTACACCTGCAAGAATGGCCAAGATCAAAAACACTGATGACAACTTATGATGGAGAGGTTGTGGGGTAAAGGAAACACTTCTGCATTGCTGGTGGGAATGCAAGCTGGTACAGCCCCTTTGGATGTCAGTGTAGTGATTTCTCAGAAAATTCAGAAACAACCTTCCTCAAGACCTAGCAATACCACTTTTGGTACATATCCAAAGGATGCTCAATCATGCCACAAGGACATGTGCTCAACTATGTTCATAGCAGCATTGTTTGTCATAGCCAGAAACTGGAAACAGTCATTTTTTTTAACTTCTAGAGTGTATACCCCCCTGGTTTGTGGTGTATCCTGTTGCTTGCAACACTTGAATGGAATTATTTTATTATCTTTGTAATGTTCTTAACTTCTTTTGTGAGCTTGGCTTAGCACTTTATTGTTATTGTTTTAGTGTATTTCAGAGGCTCTGAAGAATGCCTTGGTCTTTTGCTAGGTGAGCTATATTTTTGCTTATTTTTCAGAACTGACTTCCCTTTCCATATGTTTTTCTTTTCCATGTGAATTTTAATGGTTTAGTTGTTTACTCAGAGATTTCCTATGGATTGTAATTAGGCCTCAATTTATAGATTAATTTTGATCCAATATTTATATCACTGACAAGCATAATATTTGTCCTTTTTAGGTATTTGGAGTTTAAAAAGGCATAGGGAATATTTTTTCTTGGTTATAATGCAAGATAGATTTGTTTATATGTTCGTAATAGCTAATTTTCTACTCAGTTATTATTGATATACAGGAAAGTTACTGGGTTGTATCAAATTGATTTTTATCTGGAAGTTATTGATTCTTTGGAGATTTTTAATGCCCATAATCAGATCATCTGTAACCAATAACAATTTTGCCTCTTTATACTAGATAATTTAAAATATTGATTTAAAAATATTTGCCTTGTTCTAATTTATAGGTGATGTTTCTTCATTTTATGCGATTTTTGCCATGTATTTGGCTTGCAGCTATTTTCAAATTAAAAAGGTTATCTTAATTCCTTTGTATCATAAATATGCCTTGATAAGTTCAATATTCTCTCTGTGTGGGCTATGTATATGTGTGCATACACATGGACATACACATGAAGCTCACGTGTTTGTGAGGAGATCAGAACAAGGTTTCAGTTTTCTTCTTCTACAGCAGTGGGTTTCCACCTTCCCAATGCTTCAACCCTTTAATGCAGGTCCTTATGCTGTGGTGACCCCCAGCCATAAAATTTTTTTCATTGCTGCTTCATAACTGTAACTTTGCTACTGTTAGGAATAGTGATGTGAATTTCTGTGATTTTTGATGGTTTTAGGAGTCCCTTTTAAATAGGTTATTCAACCCCCAAAGGGGTTGTGACCCACAGGTTGAGAACCGCTGTTCTGTAACGTACCACATCATTGCCTTCATCTAAGATCTCTTACTTTAGCCAGGACTGCTGGCTGGGAGGCTCTCTGGATACAGCTGTCTCTGTCTCTGCCTGCAGTGCTACAGGCCTAGGAACTGTACCTTGCTTTGTGTGTAGAATCTGGAGACTCCATCTCATGTTCTCATGCCCGCTGAGTGAAAGCTGTTGCCACCGAAATATCTCAGCTCGCAAGTTCAGTGTTCTTACTGAGATCATTACGGGACTTTTTCTTAATTCATTTATATAACAAATTATATGTATATATTTATTAGTATCAAGCTAAGTTTGAGTAATGAGAAAATCATACTTAATTATGATTCATGATTTTAATATTTATTTTTGATTTCTGGGTAAATGTTTATATAGTTTTCTTCTTCTATGCTTATAAAATAAGTATGACTCTTGCTCCTATGGTCTCTGCATGGATTTAAAATGCAATGTGTATTATCATTTTAAAAGCTTCTCATCTGTTTCTGTCTGGAACAGTTAGCACAATAAGATTATTAAAAATAAGGAACAAATGTCTTCCATGGGCATCTGAACTTAGAAATTAGAGAATCTTTAATTAGCTTTAATTCCTGTGGAGGAAGATGTCTTTGTTTATTTATGCAACAATAAATTTAACTGTGTTTTATCTTATGGTTTCCTCCACATGTCTTATAAAATATTTGAATTTATTTCTTTTTCTGACTGAGTACTACCAAGACCTGTTTTTGTATCTGTTTAATTTATTTTTAAGTGTGTGTGTGCACATGCGAATGTGCATACATATACACATATGAGTTCAGGTAACAACATAGGCCAGAGGTATATGATATCCTTGGAACTAGAGTTACAATCAGTTGTGAGCCACTGGACATGGATGCTGGGAATTGAATTGCAGGCCTGAAAGAACAGCAAGTGTCCTTAAATGCTAGTTATCCCTTCAGCCCATCCCAGAAGGTCTTTAAAGAGCTTATTGCAGGCCTTTCTGATCCTGAGACATTACACTGCTAAGACAATATTCACCTTAAAGAAGCACAGTGGTGTGTTATGAAATTTCAGGTTCAAAATTCTATTCTCTCCATTTTGAGAATATTGATTTTGTATTCAGCATTTCTTTGAGAAACTTGAAGTCATATTGAGCCATCGTTTTTTTAAAGATACTATGTTCTCCATGAAGATTTTTATATTTTTCTTTCTTTGAAATTATTAAGTTTGACTTACTTTTTCCTTTAGCAGGAGATTATCAACTTTCCTTCCCAAACATTCCTTTTCTTTTATTTACTTTGTCTTGTTTGGGTGAGCAGAAAACTACACCTAGGATTTCACTCAAGCTAAGAATGCAGCCTGCCAGTGAGCTACAAGTTAACAAACTGTTCTTTTATGAAGCATTCCTACTTAAAATACGATAGCAACTTTTCTATTTTCTGTAACTTTGTTTTTCTTTTAAAATAGTATCATTCATATCTGCTTGCTTTCTCGTGCCTTCAAAGAGTGTTTTGTGACTGTTTGGTATAGCTCGCTGTTCAATCTTTGAATACAATTTTTCTTCTCTTCATTTTGTTTATCAAATCTTTCTTTTTAACGTTGCATTTTCAGCATCAGCATTTTCTATTTATCCCACTGAAAAAAATGCTTTTGATTCAGTATACAGTTTCTGCTAACACTTGACACTCAAGTCTTCAAACTCATTTTTTTGTTAATTTAATATTCATTGTTGAGTATTAATTCTGCTTCCTTTAACAGAGTTTGTTCAATTAGTTTTCTTTTTAGAAATAGCTATTGAGACACTCAATGTTCTTCATTTTCCATTCAAGATTCCTAGAAGTAGCTTGGGCCAGTTGGATGGATTTCCCTTTGCAGATACTCTTGAGCACACTGAAGTACCTCTTTGTGTATGGTTCTCTGCATGTGTGTTTTAGACCATGAGGCTGAATGGGCTATGCCTTGGGCAGAGAACCTCTGCCTTTATCAAAAGAATAAACTGTCCTAAATTTGCTGTTCCCAGAAGACCACTTGGACTTCAGAGAACTTTCTTGAGTCACTCATTGATACTCTTTACTTATAATCAGTGTTCAATGCAGGTGGAGAAAAGGACTAGAGTATCTGTAGGCAAAGCTTGCTGTCTAAATCCTGTACTGACAGTTAGGGCATCATTCTGATAGCGCCTTACCATCTTGTTTGTATCAGAATGCTACTTTGCTTTGCTTGAAAACTAGTTAGCAATCTACTGGTAGAGTCTGAAGGTCAGGTACAATTATTGTCCTTCACACAGACAGTTTCCCCAAATCATCTTATGCTTTTGTTCATTACACTTTTCTGTTTTCCTATAATTTACTAGTGATTTAAGATGCTCTACTCTCAAAACTAGCATCCTCCTTGACCCTGTGAGCATTAGGCTTGGGTGAAGGGGGGGAATCCCAGTTGCCTATACTTCTTTACCCTTTTGTCAAGGGCTCTGCCTTTCATTTTCTTCACCAACTCACTGGTGATGGCAATGCTGGCAAGTCTTCTGATGAGACTTGTTTGTTCATTTCTCAGGCGTTCTTCTCTGGTTATGACCGAGCAGTGTGATTTCTGGAAGCTAATGTGTGGCTCTTTTCATTATCATATCTCCATACTTCATGTTTGTCGCCCGTCTCCCAAACTCCTCCAAAGGAACTACTTCCCCAGATTCTAAACTGATTTTACATTCAGCATAGTGATTTGAGGATTCATGGATTGAATAATAATTTCAGCTGTTTCAAATTCATAAATCAGTATTACTAAGGTATATCTGAAGAATGAGACATTTCCACTGCAAATCAAACTGATAATGTGGTCCTCAGGATCATCCTGAAATATGTATGAGAACCAATCACTTAGGAACAAATATTCTGGCTGATAATAGACAGCCGGGCAAACGCAGCCCCTGATAAAGATAAATAACCTGTACTCAGGGAAATTTTTTGCATCATTAAACATGGTGAGCATATTAGCTAGCAGGGGGTGGAGTCGAGTCCCCAAAGAGATAAATCTAAATTATGTGCGCTGCAGTGATCACAATGGTAATGCACCATCTTGGCTAACTAGCTGACATCAATGGGGAAGGGAATTTCAGATTTAAATGAACCAAACTAAAAAGCATTTCAGTGCACATACAGATTAACTGGAGCATATTCATGAACTTCTCAGCCCTATTATGCCTCCTCTTTTTGAGTAGTGCCAAGTACAAAGAGCTTAGAATTTCCCTGTCAAATCCTGCATCTCTGTTTCTTCTTTTCACTTTCTTATGCAGTGTGATTAATTACTCCCCAATTTGCTCTCCATTAATCTCCCTCCCACACAGTTGTATCAGTACTTGCCAAAAATCTCTTTTTTAATGTGTGACTAAGATGGATAATATAAGTTTAGTGACACTTCTTTCATTCTTAATGCTGCACATTTGAAATATGGAAAATTCGAGATTTGAAGTTTAGCAGTGCTGTTAGTCACTTTAGAAGAAACATATTTTTGATAACACCATCAACTTAAAAACTCCCAGAAAGCTCTATGATGAACAACTTTGGCTTTTTTCTTCTCTTTCAGATCACTTATATATGCTTTTCCCTTCTCTATTATTCTACTCCCCCTGACAATGGTCTCTTTACTTTTCTGGTTTCTGCAGTTACTCCAGGAAATGTACTCACATCTGAAGGTTTGGAGCTAGGAACCTTAGATGAGAAAGAACGTATGATGTTTGTCTTTCTGGGTCTGGGCCACCTCACTCAATATGATCTTTTTCAGTTCCATTAATTTACTTGCAAATTTTACCTTTTGTTTGCAGTGAATAGTATTCCATAATGTGCATATACCACACTCTCATTATCCATTTGTCAGTTCAAAGACATTTAGGTTCTTTACATTTCCTAGATAAATAGAATAGCAGTGGTTATGGCTGAACAAGGAGGTGTAGAGAAGGATGTTGAGTCCTTTGGGCATATGCCAAAGAGTGTGTAGATGGGACATAGAGTGGAGTTAACATCTTGACAATTTTCCCCACTGACTTCCCAAGTATCTGGACCAGTTTACTATCCCACCAACAGTACTTAATCCCCTTCAGCATTTGTTGTAGGTTGTTTTGCTGACTTTTACAATTTAAGTTTTTGAACCTTTAAAAAAGGCTTAAAACTGGGTACAAGAATGATGTGGAAAAGGTACTCATCATTTGGGTTCTTAGTTCATAGTCAAGTTCTTTTCTTAACTGCTTATACCTAATTTTTTTTAGTTAGGAACATCCTTATTGCCTGCTGTTGTTCTTACCATTGTAGTACCATGTATGTAAAGCTTGGTGCCACTCTCCATTTATGGGCGTCTGATTCTTCTTCCTCATGAAACTTCTTACCATTCAGTTTCAGATTACTTAGTTCAAGTGTCAGAACTAGGCAGCAGTGATTTGGGAGGTGATATCCATGTCCCACCCCCGGAAAATCCATAGAAAGTCATTTGTAAAGTTTTTTTTTTTAATAGAATGTGCTTTGCGGATGAAGGTCCCTGTGGTATGCTAGCAGAGATGGGTAGACATTCAAGTCTCTCAGTGTATATGTACTTTAACATCCCCAACTAAAGTAATGATTTGAAAAACATGTTTTAAAACATCATAAAATTGTCCAATAGAAATACCAGGATGTTGCAGTTTCATGAAAAAATTTCTTCCAAAACAAAAATGAAGCAACTAGTATGTTTACTACTATTAATTTTATTTGAGGACAGTTTTTGAAGTGTTATTTATGTGTTAAGATAATTCTCCCTATCTATCTATCTATCTATCTATCTATCTATCTATCTATCTATCTATCTATCATCTATCTATATCTATATATATAAAATATGATAGTTGTATTCTCATCATGATGCTCTATTTCAAAAGATATTTTATTATACTTTAATTATGTGTATATGTATATTTATAGAAAATTCTGATGAGTGCAGATACTCATATAGTCTAGAAAGGACATGAAGTACCCTGACTCTGGAGATACAGGTAGCTGAGTACCATTGGATGTGGGTGTTAGGAACTGAACATGGGTCCTCTGTAAGACCAGCAAATGATCCTAACCACTGAGGAATCTCTGCAACCCATGATGTCTCATAACATTGGTTACACTTTAAACTTATTTATAGTGTGCTCTGCACACTACCAGAGAAAAGTAACCATCAACCTAGCTACAAACCCTTAGACTGACAATGGTGACCTGCCTGTATGGAATGCTGGTACAATAGCGGCACAAACATTGTAGAAGTAACCAAATACTCTCTGCTTGGATATGAGTCACTCCATGAGATGGAACATATGCATGATACTGCTCTGGTGGCCAAGAACCTAAGACAAGATATGTGATGGATGCAGGTGAAAACCAAATACTATTGTTTTACTAAAGGAGAATTGTAATTAGATAACTGCTAATGGTATTCTTCTATACCCACATATCAGTGCTCCAATTAACCATCATCAGACAAGCTTGCTCTTGAGAGATGGTAGTTAATACAGAAATTCACAACTGGACAATGTGTAGAAAGTAAGAGATTTTTTGAACACTAATAATTAAGTGGGATGTCTTCATCAAAGCCCTCCCCTCAGAGATCAGAGATCTATGTGGAAAATGAAGCAGAAACATTGTAAGAGCCGATGACTTAGAGATGGATGACTCTAAGAAAAGAGTATCTTTCAGAATGACACGCATGTGAATTCACAGAGACTATGCCAGCATACAAGGCCTGTACAGTTTCAAGCCTGATGGGTTCCCAGTTCTGAGAAAGGAAAGTAAACAAGGGCTCCCACCCGTCTGCGGTATTGTGAATAGCTGCGAATTGATATCCACTCACAAAGGAAAATTAATTTTCTCCAATGAATTCTCACTGGGTATATTAACCACAATTAATGGTAGGCCCCATGCCCAACAACAGAGAGCCCAAATAAATAAGCAAATAAGCAAACAAAAAACAAAACCAAAGTCAGTAGTATTTTTTTTTTTTAGTCTCTTGGTCTCATATTGCATTGGTTGGGCTTTTTATTTTTCTTACTCTTTTGCTTGTATAGTACAGTTTTTGATTTTGTGTTTTTACTGTGTGTGTGTGTGTGTGTGTGTCTGTCTGTGTGTCTTGTGGCTTTTTCCATGTTTGTAAAAAAGTCTGTCTTTTGTTTGCTTGCTGGTTTTCTAATGAAAGAGGGAAAGAAAGAGCATGGATTTGGGTGAATGGTGAGGTAGGGAGGTTCTGGGAGGAGCTGGAGGAGGGGAAACCTGTGACCAGAATATATTATATCAATTTTTTAATAGAAAAGAAAAAGAATGAAATCTTATTGTAGTTTGTGGATATGAAAGTAGGTTTTATTTTTAATTTAAAGAAGTTCTGGTTAGATTTCCATCATGAAAAGTTTAGTTCATCTCTGAAAGTATTGCCTCACTTCTATTATTTCTCCGATTTTCCTCATCTTCTGATGGATATGTATTGAACATTCTAATTCTGTGCTTAATGTCTTATTCTCACAGTGTATCCAGAGTGTTCTAACTCAGTTTCCCTGTGTCCATATTATATGGTAGGCTTTTAGTTTACTGATTATTCATTGAATTGAAACTACTGCTGTATCCTAGTCTACTGGGATTTCTGACTTCAATTACATTTTTAATTTTTATAAATTTTATTTACCTCCACTATTTTAATCTGATAACTTAAAAATAACTGTTTCTTATTAGTGTTGTGAATGTTTCAGTTTAAAAATTTACTGAATAGATTTGTAGTTTGCACTTAATTTGCATACATATATATTTATTTATTAACCAGCTTCATGTTTCTTTTGTTGATTTCTTTATGGATATATTTCTGCTTGCTAGCTGTCATTTCCTGAGCATGTCAGCTTTAAATGAAAATATCACCATGTCTTTTCTTTCTTTGGAACTTGTGCAGTGGATTCACATGGGACCCAGGGCTCTGTCATGACTAGTTTATGACTCTAATGTCTTGCACGCGGAATTTTTCCTTTGCTCACAACCAAAGCTTGTTTTGTGTGGTGGCGAGTTTTTCCATTTAACCATTATTTTCTGGGGTCCAGCTTTCCTAGAGGAAAATCTGCTGTTGTATTCCTTGACTGATTGGTACTGAAACCTTGTTAGAGCCATGGAGAATCGTTCTGATGATTGTGCTTCCAGGGGGCCAGCCACTAAAGACTAGAGATAATGTCTATCATTCCATCTTGGTGAACTGGAGGATGCTGTGAGTGTCCTACAGTGTGCAAGACAGGCATAATGAAGACTTGTCTCCCAGAGCAGACACAGGTCTAGTTTTCTACACTGTGCTCCTCTATCTGAATCATTATAGCAAGTTCCAATTTCTGCTCTGATATTTCATTCTAAACTAGTTTTCTTCTCAAAGGTCGCTGTTTGATTCTCCAGATAAACCATAGAACACATTGACTAGTCTATATTTATAGACTTTAAGGGTCTTACAGATTTCCTTACTTGCTTCAAACAATGCTTGAATAAACTCCAGGTTTATGTATGAGGATATCTACAGATTTAAGCTCTAGGCATGTACATTTTAAGTTTTGGTAAAAATGGTCATGTAGCCATATAGAATATAGTAATAATACTTGTGTTTTTTTCCAACAATGGGAAGGTAAATTCATCACTCAAGTTTGCAGTCAACCCAGCAGGCCCAAAGTAAACCTCACGGGATGGGAAGGAATGAGGCTTCCTCTACGCTGCCGAACACACTGCATTCTACCACGATGGCCAGGGAGTGTCCTCCTCTGGCTTCCCTCCCCTCTCATTCATGAACTGTTTATCAAAGGCCCTGGTAGCATTTCTTCATACTTCCAACAATCATCCCCAAAACATGTGGACATCTCATCATGTGTCCCCTTTGCCACTGCCGTACTTCATCTGAACAATGATTGTTCCAGACTGTGTAATAAAATATTCTAGGAAAATGCAGGCCTGAGAAAGAAAACATCTTTCTGGCAATGGTTTATTTGAATCAGAGAACTCACCACCTTTGTTTCGGTCTTTCACTCTTTTTCAAATCAGAGAAGTCTCCTGTTCCTTGGACTCCTTGATGCTGACTACTAGAAATCAGACTGGCTATCCTAGGGAGAAAGACACCCGCCGTCTCCATTTGTCTGCTCACTTCCTTGGCTTGTTCATCTATCCTCAGTAGACAAACAGCATCTGGCATCCAACGAGATGGGAACTTGGCATGTTAACTGATACATCCTCTGCTTCGTACCGTAGCAAGAGGCGCGTGCCTGCTCTGTGTCTGTGGAAAGCCTGGTTGGCGGTGCTTCACCCTGTTGTAAAGGTCTCCATTTGACTTTCAACAAATGACTTTGTCTGGGTGGCAGTTGCTTGAATGAAGAGTTTTAGGAGGGGCTGAAGAACAGTGATTTTAAAATCTCTACATTTTGTTCCATAGTTATTAGTTAGAATTTTTCAGTAAAAGATTCTAATTAGGAATAATTGATTTCCCCGATGTCAGAAAGGTAGGATAATTACTTATCCTCATGTGCCTATTTTCAGAATAAGGATTTAGAGACCCAGTTATTTCCAGTGGTATTCTTAGTTTTGGTTACATTTTTTATTCCTTACTTTTTGATGGGGCTGTCTGGATGAGCTCTTGAGTAAGTGTATTAAATGTTTGCTCATTATGTGAATTCATACTCTTTTAAGCTCAAATGGCCACATATTGCCCATCATATCCCATTCATGTTGGCTCCTGTCTCTTTGACGTGGTCCATTTAGTCCTTAATAGTTTCGTTGCTTTTTAATATAACCAGATGTCTTAGGTATACCTTGTCTAGTCTCTTCCCCAGACATGGTGCAGGATATTATTCATTACAATTTTTGCATTTTCTTCCCTATTGGGAAGATTAGTATATTTTAAGACAAGTTAAGGTTTTCTTTTTTTCCCAACATAGTATTTGTCTATTTTCACTTACAGGCTGTTGAGTTTTCCTTTAATCAATTTATAGAAATTCTGCTCAAGAGGAGAAAATTTAGCTTTTGCCTATGATATGAATTTTAGATGTTAGCCAAATATTCAAATATTGTTGCTTGCTATTTGACTATTTAGTGTGGATTATCAAAATGTTTATCTTTTTATTTTATGTCATCTGGATCTAAATCATATTGAACTCTTAGTTTCTTAATTTTGACACATCAAAAGTATGTTTTCTAATATTTTGAGAGTTTCTCTAAACAATTTTAAATCTTTAAACATATTTTGATCATATTTAATTTATTCTTATATTATGTACAATATGTGAATCCAATTAAGTTTCCCCATATACAAGCATATCTTTATACAATTGGTTAAATAATCTATTCTTTCCTTACTGATCTGAAATATCAAAAATTTTAAAGAGATCCTTAACAAATTTCTATTCAAATCCACTGAGAGTTTGCATATTCATGAGATGGTAGTGTTTTAGTCTATAATAGGGCTGGAGTTTTAGCCTGAGAGGAGTTGATATGGTACTGTTTACATATATATATATACACATATATATTATTTTTATTATTTTTTGAAAACAGTTTTATTGTTTCTATTGAGCTATATATTTTTCTCCTCTTCCCTCCTTTCCTCACTCCTCCCCTTCTAACCTCTCCTATGATTCCTGCACTACCAATTTACTCAGGAGATCTTGTCTTCTTCTATTTCCCATGTAGATTAGATCTATGTATGTCTCTCTTAGTGTCCTCTTTGTTGTCTAGGTTCTCTGGGGTTGTGAATTGTAGGCTAGTTTTTCTTTGCTTTATATCTAAAAGCCCACTTATGAGTGAATATATTTGTCTTTCCGGGTCTGGGTTACCTCACTCAATATGATGTTTTCTAGATTCATCCATTTGCTTGCCAATTTCAAGATGTCATTATTTTTTTCTGCTGTTTGGTACACTATTGTGTAAATGTACCACATTTTCTTTATTCATTTGTCTGTCGAGGGGCATTTAGGTTGTTTCCAGGTTCTGGATTAACAAATAAGACTGGTATGTACATAACTGAGCAAATGTATGGTTGTGCTTGATCATACTCAATCTTGTGGTGTGACTGAGTATCCTTTGGGTATATACCCAAAAGTGGTATTTCTGGGTCTTGAGGTAGATTGCTTCCTAATTTTCTGAGAAATCACCATACTCTTTTCCAAAGCAGATGTACCAGTTTGCACTTCCACCAGCAATGGAGAAGTGTTCCCTTTACCTCACGTCCTCTCTAGTAGCATAAGTTGTCATCAGTGTTTTTGATCTTGGCCATTCTTACAGGTGTAAGATGGAATCTCAAAGTTGTTTTTATTTGCATTTCTCTGATGGCTAAGGATGTTGAACATTTCCTAAAGTGTCTTTCAGCCCTTGAAGGTTCATCTGTTGAGAGTTCTCTGTTTAGGTTTGTACCCAATTTTTTTTTATTGGATTATTTGTTCTTTTGATGACCAATTTCTTGAGTTCCTTGTATATTTTGGAGATCCGTCTTCTGTCCAATGTGGGGTATATATTCTTACTTATATATTATCTATTATATTTTTTATTTATATAACCACAGTATGATAATTCACTTTGATTGTTCAATGTTTCTTTCTTGTCTTGATTTTTTGATACAAAGTTTTTCTGTGTAGTCCTGACTGTCCTGGAACTTGGTCTGTAGACCAGGCTGGCCTAGAACTCAGAGAGCTGCCTTCCTCTGCCTCCTACCTGCTGAGGTTAAAGACGTGTAACTTCACTGCCTCCTGGCTTCAAACTTTGTTTTTTCAAAGTATTGTTCACATGGAGAACATAGAACGCTTCCTTTGGGGGTATTACTTGTAGTATAGGTTCTGCTGCTCTTGCAAGTAAATAAATGTAACAAAAAAAAGTGAAACAAATGAATTGACCTTGTGTAACTATTACTCAGAAGCAAATGGCTCAGTGTTGGAGCTGATGTTTGGTGTTTTTGGAGACTCTGGTTTTCCCATATTGTAGGATATTCTTCTGTTATTGTCATGACATCCTTTGCACTACCATATCAGCAATTTCCCAGACTATTGCATGAGTAAAGAGGGGCCTCCTATATGACTGACTTATCTGAAGCTGGCTGTGGAGTTATGATACTCATGCCTCAGCTTCTCATGTGCTATGGCTATATGTCCAACTGAGGTCCAGGTTCTAGAAGGCAGCAATCAGGGCTTCTTCCATGTTACTTTTGATAAGTTTTACTGGGACACAAAAGACATATGCACCATAGATATTTACAGAAAAAACTCTGATATGAAAGTGTCGTTAGGCATCCATGAGACAGATGTACTCAGCAATTCATCAACATAGCTGAAGGAGAAAGAGAGAGACTATAATATGTGGAACAATAAAAACTATTGAAAAGTCATCTTTTTATTTGCTATTAAAATATTTTTCTATTATAGTTTTAAAAGATTATTGTTATATGAAGTTTATTTTTTGCCATTTTTGCCTAACAATCTCCTTATTGAATTCTTTTGTTTCATATTAGAGTTTATTTTTTAATATCAAGTTTAAAAACCATTGATGATTTCATTATATACATCCTTATAATTCTTAGCTTACTTATGTATTTGTATTATCTAAATACTTTGGCCAAAAACTTCAGAAGAATTTTTATTAGTAGTTGAGATAAAACATAATTGTATTATGTTTTTTAATTTATCTTAAATATTTTCCTGTGATACAAGCCATAGTTTGAACAAGACCATCTCCCATAAGCTGAAGTCCTTGAACACTGGGTCCCTGTTTGGAGGAGCTGTTTCAGGAACTTTAAGAGGTGTGGTCTTGTTAGAGGAAGTAGGTGAATGACAGTGGGCTTTGAGGGTTTAAAGGCTCATGTCATTTCCAGTTATTTCTGCTTCCTACTTATGGTTCATGATGAGGCTCTCAACTTCCTGTTCCTGACACTATGCCTACATCTTACTGCCCTGGCTCTGCTCTACTCTCATGGACTCTTATTCCTCTGGAACCAGAATCCAAAATAAACTCTCCCTTTTCATGAAGATGTCTTTGGTCTTGGTGCTTATCACAGCAACAGAAGTAACCACTGCACACGTAGCATTCACCTTTTGGAAGCCCTCGTTTCCCTTTCGTGGCTATGATTAAGATACCTTGATAAAAAACCATTTAAGAGAGAAAAGGTTTATTTTTCTTACAGTTCCTGATTGCAACAGATCGCTGTGGGGAAGTCACAGCAACAGGAGCTTGAGACAGCTGGCACCATCACATCCACAGTCAAGACCAGAGGGAGAGCGCATGTATGCTTGCTTCGTCTTCCGCTAACTTTCTTTACTCTTCTACTGTCCAAAGTCTCAAATTGGGGAATGGTGTTGCTCACTTGGAGGCTGTGTGTTCCTCTTTCAGTTAGGGCAGTAAAGACAGTCTTCATTGACAAACCCCCAGGCCAATCTGATCTAGACAATCCCTCATTGATACTTTCTTCTCTGGTGATTCTACATTGTGTCAAGTTGTCAATTAAAAATTGCCCTGGCACCTTTATCCCTTGTCATCTTGACACACAAACATATTACTTTAAACCATCACCTTTCCCCGTTTTGTCCCCGAAGTCTCATGTTTAACTATTAATGAAAGATATAGTCCAAGGCTCGAAATGTTTCCAGATCTTTAAAAATCCCAATGTTTTAACTGGGCCTATAAAACTAAAACATTACATGATTCTGTTTTATAATGGCAGCAAATAAGCATTCTCATTTCAAATGAATGAATCGTAGCATCACAAGGAATGTCGAAACGAAACCAGAATCTAGAAGCGAAAATGCCAAATCTTGCAGCTATGATTTTCAACTTCAGGGGCTCAGAATACAATCTTCTGAGATGCAAAGCACTTGTGGTAAGCTCCACCTCACCAACCCTTCTACCTGCAGTGCCCATAACTTCTCTCTTAGGCTTAGGACATCTCCACTCTATTCCTATCACTTGTATTCAGGGGACATCTCAGTCCTGACATCTCCAGATTTAGACAATGAGAAGTGGTTATCATACAGGTGGAATCACATATAGTCATATATTAACATATTATGTACATATTGTAACATCAGGAAAATGCATAGATGTTTCCATTTTGTTAAGAGTTTTATTTCTGAAGCTGGAGAATGACTCAGTGGTTAAGAGCATCAACTGTTCTAGCAGAGGACCATGGGTTGAATCCCAGCACCCACATAGTGGGGCTCATGACGGTCTGTAACTGCAGTTCCAAGGAACCCAGCACCCTCTTCTGGCCTCCACAGGCACTGCACACATGTGGTACACACACACCCATATATGAAGGCAAAACACCCATACACATAAAATAATAAAATTAAAATTAAAAAAGAGATTCTATTCTATCAAGGTAGAACATTACATTTTTACTAGATGATTTTTTATTTTTCATGGTATCAGTTTTCACAGCAAATCTATTCTTATGGAAGATAATAAAACACAGTTTCTTTTGGCTCCTCAAACAAACCATGCTTTCTATATATATGTTTTAATTTGTGTGTTGTGTAATGAATGCTTTATGTTTGCCATCATACTTTGCTACATAAAAGCCTTTTTGTTTATATCTGTGTTCTATAGTATTTATTTAGAATATTAATTCATTTTATTCTAAAATTATTTTTAAATATTTTTGTATGTGTTGGGTAATTTTAAATTATATTATAGCTTTCTATTTTGTGCAGTGCCTTCAGTGAACATTTTTTTGCCAGTGAATTTGTTTCTGAAGTTTTTGGTGTTCCTCTGTGGTCAACAGATGAGAAAGGACAAATGGAATCCCCTTTTGGGATTCTTAGTCTCATTATTGAAAGAATTTAAATATGGACTCAGACTAAAGTTGAAGACTAATTTCATTAGAGTTTAAAAGACAACTCTCAGGTCAGGCCAGCTACCTGGAAAGGAATATGGAGGAGAGAAAGGAGAAAGCCATTTAAGCTGACATGGAAGTAACATATTATTTCTGAATAATTCAGAAAAACAGGCCACCCTACAAAGCTGCATGCGGCCTATAACCAGCTGTGCCAGGAGTGTGCCAGGATCCTGGAAAAGAAAAGTACAATAATTTATTAAAGGACTAATTATCACGTCTCTCTAGCATGGCTTAAGGTGAGCCCACTTTCCAATGGGTGGTTCCTCGTCCAGGTCAGTGACCCTGTAAGATGGAAGGTGAGACTCAGCCCAGGCTGAGAGTCTATTCTTTCTGCTGGAGGGTCTTCCTTAAGGGGCTTTTATTGTTTGATCTAAAAGACTGTGAATATATTGAACCTTAGAAAAGTTTTAGTGCATAACAGATTCTCTCTCTTTCCAGAAAATCAGCCATTTTATCTTTTTCAAATTTATTTATTGAAAGTGATTAGAATCTTTTGTCTGACAACATTTTTGTATAATTATTCCTGATTATTATGTGTTTCAGTTATTTCTTGACTATTTAGTGATGTGTCAGTTCTGACTCTGTCTCTCTGTGCCTCTTTCTTTGTAGGTTTATGCTTGTCTACAGCCAGCTACTTATTAGTTTTGATCTATTTCTAAGTCACATTATTTAAGGTATCTTTCTTGTTATAGAATTTAGCTGTGATTTGCTTTCTAGTCTGATCTGAGAGTCTATTTTAATAAGTAAGTTCATCTCATTTGCATTTTTATTTGAAATGAGTATCTTCTGTGTTTACATTTGGGCTCATACATTATAGTATTCTTCCTGAGAGATGGTAGCTCATCTTTATAACATCCAACACGTGCAGACACCATTATAAGATCTGTCCATGAAGATGTACCGAGTCCCCAGTTATAAAAGATCTTCTGCTCATTTCTCTCCTGAACTCTCCATCACCAGACACATCACACAATCACACATCACGCCATCACATGTTGTACAATCATATGTCACAAATCACATGTCACACAAACACATCACACAATCACACGTCATGCTATCACATGTCACACAACCACACATCATGCAAACACATCACACCATCATACGTCACACAATCACACATCACACAATCATATATCACACAATCACACGTCACACTATCATATATCACACAATCACACGCCACACAAACACACGTCACACAAGCACATCACACCATCACATGTCATACAAAAAACATCACACAATCACATGTCACACAAACACATCACACAATCACACATCATGCCATCACATGTCACACAATTACACATCACACCATCACATCACACAAACACATCACACAATCACACGTCATGCCATCACATGTCACACAATCACATGTCATGCAAACACATCACACCATCACATGTCACACCATCACGTGTCACACTCTTTTCTCACTGTGATCCTCATGTTGGTTTGGATCCTAGCCTGACTCTTAAATAGACCCAGGGCAACACGTATTCACAGGGATTTTCCTTTTATTACTTTGCTGGCAGAAATTACTTTCTACCTAGCTCTAGTTTCAAGAGTAGGTTTGCAAAGGCTGTGTCTTTTCATTCAAGTTGGAAAGTTCTCTGTGTGGGAGTATAAATGAATGGAGCGTTCCTTCTTTGAATACTTTGAGAGAATTACTCACTTCCTTCAGTGTTCTTAGTTAGAAGTCTAATGTAAGTCCAATTTCTTCATTTTTTTCTCTTTTTTGTAGGTGTCAGTGTTTTCTGTGTATAACATCTTTTCTACCTAAGATTGCTCCTGCTGGGCATCCTGTCACCTTATTAGGAAATATCTTGAGTTATTTACTCTGTTTTTCTTTTTCTGAAGTCTTTTATGCCTTTTATAACTTTACTTTTTTTTATTCTTCTCTCATACATTACATCCTGACCAAAGTTTCCCTTCCTTCCATGCTTCCCAATCCTTCCCCCTCCCAAACCTCTCCTCTCTGCTAGACTCACTCCTCCTCCATTTCCCCTTTTTAAGAAAAGTAGGGCTGGAGAGATGTTTCAGAGTTTAAGAGCACAGACTGCTCTTCCAGAGGACCCGAGTTCAATTCCCAGCAACCACATGGTGGCTCACAACCATTACAATGAGACCTGATGCCCTCTTCTGGCCTGCAGGCATACATGCAGGCAGAACACTGTATACATAATAAATAAATCTTTTTTAAAAAGCATAAATTTCTCAGGGATATCCACCAAATATAACATAACATGACACAATAAGATAGGCACAGACTCTCATATCAAGGCTGAACAAGGCAACCCAGTAAGAGAAAAAAGCTCTCAGGAGCAGGCAAAAGAATCAGAGAGACCTCTACTCCCATAAGAACACCAAACTACAAAACCATAAGTTACATGCAGAGGGTCTAGTTCAGACCCATACAGGGTCCGTGTTTGTTGTTTCAGTCTCTGTGAGCTCCTTATAAGCCCTGCTTATTTGAACATAAGCCCTGTGGGCTATGTTCTCCTGGTGTTTTCTACCCCTCTGGCTCCTACAATCCTTCCTCTCCTTCTTCTGGGGAGTTCCCCTGGCTTCACCTAATGTTGACTGTGAACCTTTGCTTCTGCTCCCATAAGCTCCTGGATGACACCCTTCTGATGACAATTGAACTAGGCAGTATATGAATATAGCAGCGAAAATCATTAGAAATCATTTTTTGTTTGTTTGTCTTGTTTTTGCCAGTTTTGTTTGGTTCTATCTTGAGTCTCTGGGATGTCCTGTCTCTGGCTCCTGGCCATCTAGGAAGTGTCAATCTGGGTTCCCTCTGATTGGACCAGTCATTGGCTGGCCACTCCTACAAGTTTGCTACACCTTTATCCCATTACATCTTGCAGAAAGGACAAATCCTAGGTCAAAGGTTTGGTGACTGGGTTAATATCCCAGTCCTACTGTGAGGATCCTTGCCTAGTTATAGAAGATGACCAGTTTGGGCTTCTTATTACACCCATTACTAGGAGACTTTGCTAGGGTCACTCTCATAGATTCTAAGGAGTTTCCACTACCATTTTCTACATTGCCACCCCCAAGTGCCTCCAATTCCAGTCACTTCTCCCAGTTCTCTCCCCCATTCTTCCCACTCCCATCTGATTCCTCCTGTTCCTATCTCCACAAACCCCAAGTCCACCCACAAAATCTATTTCCCCTTGCCAGGGTGATCCATGCATACCCCCTTGAGCCCTCCATGTTACTTAGCCTCTCTGGGTATGTGGACTCTAGCATGGTTGTCCTTTATCTTACAGCTAAAAATCCCATAATGAGTGAGTACATACCATGTTTGTCTTTCTGGGTCTGGGTTACTTTATTCAAGATGATCTTTCCTAGTTCCATCCATTTCCCTGCAAATTTCATGATGTCACCATTTTTAACAACTGAATAATACTCCATTGTATAAATGTACCATTTTTCTTTCTCCATTCTTTAGTTGAGGGACACCTAGGTTATTTCCAGTTTCTGACTGTTACAAATAAAGCTTCTGTGAATATAGTTGAGCAAGTATTTTTGTGGAGGGATGGAGCATTCTTTGGATATATGACTAAAAGTTATAGCTTGGTTTTGAGGTAGATTTCCAATTTTCTGAGAAACCACTGTAATGATTTCTATAGTAGTTATACTAGTTTGAACTCTAGTTCAAACAGCAATGGAGGAGTGTTCCCCTTGCTCCACATCCTTGCCAGCATAAGCTTTCCCTTGTGTTTTTGATCTTAGCCATTCTGATAGGTGTAAGATAGAATATCAAGGTAGTTTTGATTTGCATCTCTCTGATGACTAGGGATGTTGAACATTTTGTAAGTCATTTGATATTACTCTGTTAAAAAAAAGAATTCTCTGTTTAGATATGTACCCCATTTTTTAAAATCTGGTTTATTTAGTTCACTAATGTTTCTTTAGTTCTTTATATATTTTGGATATTAGCCTTCTGTTGGATGTGAAATGTGGAGTTGGTGAAAATCTTTTCCCATTCTGTCAGCTGCCATTTTGTCCTGATGACAGTGTCCTTTGCCTTACAAAAGCTTTTCAGTTTTATGAGTGTCCATTTATTGATTGGTGTTCTTAGGGCCTGTGCTATCAGTGTTTCGTTCAGGAATTTATCTCCTTTACCAATGAATTCAAGGCTATCCTCCACTTTCTCTTCTATCATGTTCAGTGTACTTGGTTTTTTTGTTGAGGTCTTTGATCCACAGGGACTTGAGTTTTGTGCAGCATGACAGATATGGATCTATTTACATTCTATATTCTGACATCCAGTTAGGCCAGCACCATTTGTTGAATATGCTTCCTTTTCGCCATTGTATAGTTTTTGCTTCAAAAATCAAGTGGACATAGGTGTGTCGATTTATGTCTGTGTCTTAGGTTCTACTCCATTGATCAACGTGTCTGTTTTTATGCCAACACCATGTTGTTTTTATTACTATAGCTCTGTAGTAGAGCTTGAGAACAGGGATAGTGATACCTTTGACAGTTCTTTTATTGTACAAGATTTTTATTAGCTATCCTGAGTTTTTTGTTTTTCTGTGTGAAGTTGAATATTGCCCTTTTAAGGTCTGTAAAGGATTGTGTTGAAACTTTGATGGGGATTCCATTGACTTTTTATATTACTTCTGGTAGGATAGTCATTTTTACTACGTTTAACCTACTGTTCCACGAGCAAGGGAGATCTTTCCATCTTCTGATAACTTCTTAAGTTTATTTCTTCAAAAATTGAAGTTTTTATCATATAAGTGTTTCACTTGCTTAGTTAGAGTTACCCCATGATATTTTCTGTCATTTGTGGCTATTGTAAAGGGTATTGTTTGCCTGATTTGTTTCTGTCTATTTGTCATCTGTTTATAACAGGGGTACTGATTCTTTTACTTATTCTTGTACCTAGGCCCTTTGCTAAAGGTGTTTATCAGCTGTAGGAGTTACCTGCTAGAATTTTTGAGGTCATTTATGGATACTACCACATGATCTCACATGATCAGCAAGTAACAATACTTTGACTTCTTCCATTCCAATTTGCATCCCCTTGACTTCCTTCAATTGTCTTAATGTTCCTTCTAGAACTTAAACTACTATAATAAATAGATATGGAGAGAATGGACAGCCTTATCTTGTTCCTGATTTTAGTAGAATTGTTTGATTTTCTCTACATTTAATTTGATGTTGTCTATCCGCTTGTTGTAAATAGCCTTTATTATATATAAGTATGTACCTAGTCTCTTCAAGACTTTGATGATGAAGGGGTCTTTGATTTTGTCAAATGTTTATCCGCATATAATGAAATGATCATGTGTTTTTTTTCTTTCAGTTTGTTTATATGGTGTATTACATTGACTGATTTTCGTATGTTGAACCATCCCTGTATCTCTAGGATGAAGTTTACTTGATCATGGTGGGTGATTTTTTTTATATGTTCTTGGATTCAAGTGTAAGTATTATTTTCAGAATTTTTGCATCTATGTTCATTAGGAAATTCTTTCTTTGCTGAGTCTTTGTGTGATTTGGGTATTAAGTTGACTGTGGCCTTGTAAAATAAATTTTGCAATGTCCTCTGTGTTTCTATTCTGTTCAGTAAGTTGAGGAGTATTGACATTAACTTTTTTTTTTTTTTTTTTGGAAGTCTGGTAGAATTCTCCTCTAAAACTGTCTGGCCCTCAGATTTTTTTTTTCTTTTTTTTTGGTTGGGCGACTTTTAATGACTGCTTTTATTTCCTTAGGGGCTATAGTTCTAATTAAATTGTTTATCTGATCTTGATTAACTTGGTAAGTGGTATCTATTGAGAAAGTTATCTATTTATATTAGATTTTCAATTTTGTAGAGTATGGGTTTTGAAAATATGACTTCATGATTCTTTACATTTCCTTGGTGATTGTTGTTATGTTCCCCTTTTCAATTTTGATTTTGTAAATTTGGATATTTCCCCCCTTTTAGTTAGTTTGAATTTCCTAATTGAGCTAACTATTTGTTACACTGCTTCTTTGTATTGTTTCTTGTGTTTCTATTTTGCTCATTTCATCCCTCAGTTTGATTATTTCCTGCTGACTACTCCTCTTAGATGAGCTTGCTTCTTTTTGTGTAGTGTTAAGTTGCTAGTTTGAGATCTCTCTGATGTCTTTATGAAGGCACTTAGTGCTATGAATTTTCCTCTTAGCACAGATTTCATTGTGTCCCATAAGTTTAGGTATATTGTGCATTCATTTTCATTGAATTCTAGAAATTTATTTATTTTTATATTTATTTCTATATATTTATATTTATTAATTTATTTCTATATTTCTTCCTTGACCCAGCAGTCATTCAGTAGAGAGTTATCCAGTTTCCTTGAGTTTGTAGGCTTTCTGTTGTTGTTGAAATCCAACATTAATCTATGGTAGTCTGATAGAATTTCCGGGGTTATTTCAATTTTATTGTAACTGCTAAGATTTACTTTGTGACTGAGAATGTGTTCAATTTTAAAGAGGGTTCCATGAGGTATTGAGAAGAAGGTATATTCTTTTATGTTCTGGTAAAAATTCTGTAGATATCTGTTAGATCCATTTGGTTCATAATGTCTGTTAGCTGTAGTATTTCTGTTTTTTGTTTATCTGGATGACCTTTCCATTAGTGAAAGTGGGACACTGAAGTCTCCCACTATCAATGTGTGAGGGTAGATATGTGATTTAAGTTGTAGTAGTGTTTCCTTTACAAACATGCGTTCCCTTGTGTTTGGAGCATGGCTGTTAAGAACTGAAAGGCCATTTTGGTGGCTCTTTCCTTTGATGACATGTCCTTCTTTGTCTCTTTGGATTAGTATTGGTTTGAAGTCTATTTTTGTTAGATATTAGAATGGCTACACCAGTTTGCTTCTTAGGTCCATTGCCTGGAAAATCTTTCCCGCCATTTATTCAGAGGTAATATTGATCTTCAATGTTGAAGTATGTTTCTAGTATGCAGCAGAAGAATAGATCTTGCTTCTGCATCCATTCCATTAGTCTGTGTTTTTATTGGGGAATTGAGTCCATTGATATTGAGAGACATCAATGACAAAGTGTTGTTAATTCTTGCTATTTTGTTGCTGTTGTTATGCTGGGCAGGCTCTGGGGGACTGCTGGAAGCCTGCAGGTGGTGGTGCTTTTCTGGGGCTCTGGGTGCTAATGTGGCCTCTGGTAAAGCAGGAGGCTTCTGCCAGATTTGTAGGCTATGATACCATGAGGAGAAGGGAGAATTTTGGGGGAAGGTGAGGTGGGCTCTGAGAGAGTCTTAGAGGTCTTTGCCGGGGCTTGCCTGAGGTTCTGGGTTCCTGTGTGGTCTCTCGTAGAACAGGGGGTTTCCTTTGGAGTCTTTGGAGTTGTGGACCGGGATCTGTATTTTATAACTTTCAATCCGTTAATTTTTTTTGGATGCTTCTTTGAACTTTGAACTACATTCTTAAATACTAACCCTCTTCCATTAATTTTTAAAATTTTTTCTTCAAACTTCTAAAGCTTTCCTTATTATGTATTTGGATGTTTTGTCTGCATGTACATCTACACGTGTGAACATCATATCTTATGGGATCACAGTTATAGATGGTTGTGGAGCTGCCATGAAGGTGCTGGGATTTGAACTCAGGATCTCTGGAAAAGCAAGAAGTGCTCTTAACCACTGAGCCATCTCTCTAGCCTTCTTTAGTTATTTTTCATTCTTGTTACATATACTCATTTCTCATTTTGGGTTTTGTGCTCTAGTTGCTCATTTATGTATTAAAATTTTCACCAGATTCCCTTTGAGTTCTGTCTATTTTACTTTCCTAAGCTCGCCATCCAAATCATGTGCCTTAAAAAAAGTCATTCTTCCTATGTGTTCATGAATTGTAAGCGTCCTTTGTCTCTTCTGGGTCGGATTTTCATTGTTCCCTTTGTAAGTACTGCATCCCCATTGCCACACCAAACGAGAGCAGTCTTGTGTGCTGCACTCCTTTTTTTAACACAGGCTTTGTCTTCTGTGTGCTCTTTAGTGAGCAAACTTTACTATTCCTTTTGGAACACGGCTAAAAGTGGCATTTTAATTTGCTCAATGCTAGAATGCTAGCTGTGTGTGTGTGTGTGTGTGTGTGTGTATGTGTGTGTGTGTGTGTGTGTGGTGTTGTGTGGTGTGATGTGGTATATGAAGGAAATGGAGAAGATGTCTTCTGCACAGGCCTAGATTTACCCACAAAGCCTGCACCAACTCAGTGTTCTGCATTGTGAAAACCATGATAAAGTGCTGTCCCATCTCCAGTCTGCCTCACTATTGAAGATGCTTTGTTCTTCTCCGTTTGCTTTCTTTTCAGTTTTTAGAACAGGTTTGTGGCTTTCTCACTGACTGCTCACCTGTCTACCTAGTGTTCCTCTCTGTCTCCGGACACCTTTCTTAAGGCCTGTGTGCTTTGCTTGCAGAGTCCTCTCTTTTCTGTGGTGTAGATTTGTTGCAGGCAGAGTTTTTAACTTACTGCATGAAGGTGACTCTCCAGAGAAGAATGGAAAACACCCAATTTTATGCACTTTTTCTAACTCCTGGGCCCTGTTTTAAATCGTCTATATATTTTCCTCAATATTTCCCTGACATAGGGATATTTTCTCTTATCCTCCATTTTCTGTCACAGAGACTCCTTGAAACACTCGTGCTCTTAGTTTCTTCTGCCTCTATTACATTTCCCTTGGCCTTTTATTATGGTGACAGACTAAATCTCCCCTGGCTTTCATCACTTTGGAAGCCCTCATGCAGTGCATAGGTCACAATACAGCACAAGGGTTGACTTGATCTGAATCTCATTACAACTTCTTGTTTTTATCTAAAGGAAGAAAATAACTACAGTCTAGATTAAATTTTGAAATTGCTTAATAATTACAAGTTATGTATGCTGAGATTTTTATACTAAATTTTAGTGATAGAAATGTGATGGGTATTTCTTTGTGTTCAAAATATTATTCATGGAGTAAGATAGAATGAAAACCAGTCAAATGTACGTAAAGTGAAAAATATACCACAGTCCCACATAGCAAAGTAAATCTCATGAATGCTATTAAACTCAGAGCCACTCGCTTATATAAAAATATAAGGAATTCTTAATCGCTCGTTGCTGTGTTTGGAATTAGAATCACATCCTTCTGTTACATCCCCCTAAAGGCCACACCTCTTAAAAGCAGATGGTTTTCTGGTTTATGTCTTTGCATGAAGCCATGGGAAACGATATGTGTGATGGTAATGAAGCCACATTAAAAAGATAATACTGGTACACGATGATCACAACTTAGAGCAACGTTTTGTTTTTTGTTTTTCTAGATAGGGTTTTTCTGTGTAGCTCTGGCTGTCCTGGAACTCCCTTTGTAGACCAAGCTGGCCTCAAACTCACAAAGATCCACCTGCCTCTGCCTCCTGCATGCCGGGATTGAAGGCATGCATCTCCATGCCTGGCTATGTTTTATCACAATATTTCAACCCATTAAGGCTTTTTAGATCAAATTTACCATTAGTGTCTGTTTATATTTTGGTATGGTTTTTTCTTCGTAACTATGTTCTTTGGTTACTTTTGTTATCCATTTTTACCTGGATTCTTTTCTTCAAGGGTCAATTCATACATTAAACTTGAAGCAACTTACGTTCTACATTTCCCGATACCGTGATTAATAAGCTTTTGGTGATGATGGTGATGATGACCTTTTGTCTTCTCGCCTATCTCTGCTCTGTGTCTTTCCTCTCTCTATGGACATACAGCTGGTGCCAGACTCTGCATTGCTCACATTTGCTCGTCTCTCTAGTTCTGCTGGTGGCTGCTGCTATGTTTTACCTACAGTGGTGGTTCTGTTTTCAGGAGAAAAAGGCTTGTGACCCATTTGACACATTTTAAAACAGCACTCCTTTAGCTGCCTGGAGTCATCTGGAGAAGTCGGAAGATTCAGGTATCATTCAAATCTCTTCATCTAGATGGTTTCCATGATCCTATTGCTGTAAGGGCACAGTCATTGCTTGCCTCCTGGGGTCTGCTGTAAAGCTGGTAACCTTGTAGCTATCAGGGCAAAGAGTTTCTATGTTTCTAATTTAAGTCCTAGAAAGCATTAACTCCACATCCCTGGAACTGTGTAAGCAAAAATGGAATGCCAACACACAGCACAAACAACCAACTTTATGAACCATGGAACTCTGAGACCTGAACCTGAAGATGGAAGATAACCTCAATAAAGAATTATGTGTAAACTGTTGCATGAAAGTCATTTTTCGTTACAGAAGCCTTTCCATCAACTTTGTACAAGAATTTTTAATAACTTTAGTGGATGTTAGTAAATCACGTTGACCCTCAAGGTCTCTACATGGCCACAAATAAACATGCGCAGATGAACTACATTGTTGCTTTTTGGCTCTGTTGTGCAAACAATTACGTACCAGGTCAGACCAGGGCACAATTTATATTGTTTGCTCACCAATTTATTCCTAAAACCTGTGGCCCCTTATTAATGCATACATTCAAGGGAACACGCCATTTAGGGCTGCTGGCTCTAGCCATTAAAGACTGGGATCTTTGCATCTCTCTCTCTCTTTTTAACAACAGGGGTTTAGATATTCCATAACCTACAAGCTCATTTTAAAAATTATAATTTAACTAGAAGGCTTTAATTTGTCATATAAATGTATGTCAAGCTTGCTATAAAACTGTATGGAAGAACTTTAAAAGGGTCTTGTAAATAAGTTTTTTTCCCATTTATTGTGGCATCAGCTAACTTCTTAATTGCTTTCTACTTAGTTTTCTTTGACTTTTGGTTTTTGTATTTTTTAGTAGTGCGAACCTTGCCAGATTTCAGATACTGTTTATTCCTCATTCCAAAAATTATTTAATTTCAAGATTTAATATTTTCTTTTCAGAGCACATAATTTTAAATAAAGATGGAATGTTATAGAACTACTACTTGGATTGGATGCAGATGCATTTATGTGATGGTCTTTCATTTGAGTTACTGACACCTTTTTTGGCTGGTAAGACATTACCTAAATGTTCTACACAAAGAAGGAAGAGCAATTTTAATCTGACATGCTTAAAACCAATTATGCTTTAGTACTATCTATGTCTAGTGGACCCTCAAGAGGCACGGATGTGTGGCCAGAGTCATCTTTAAGATTTCAGGAATGGTTTTATTAAACCTTTCTGTGGAAAAGTCTACAGTCACGTTTAAGTTTGATTATCAAGTTAGGGAGCAACTAGACTTGATCAATGTGCTTGCAAACGTTATAACACACCAGAACCAGTGTCTCGTGTGTCTTTCCTCACCCTTTAATCTCTTCACAGTACACAGTTTGCTCGGGTTCAAATTAAGAATCTGTATTAGAAGCCTCAGAGGTATATCTGTATATCACACTGTGAGGAAAGGCAAGCTTTGTTTCCAATTCCCTTTTTGGTTATTTCCTACCTTTGTAAATTATTGAAGGCACCATATTCTTTCAACTTATATTTTATGTAAGTCTCAAATGGTATCATAAATAGTTCATGCATAGATATATATTCCTGTATTAGCTGAAAAAATGAGGCTGCCACTACGGTTCAGTTTAGTGAATTTCTTAAGCTCCTTCTTAATTCTATTTCATGGTAGCTTTGCATTTCATGGAGTTGAAAGCACAACTTGTAATTGCTAATATCTGAAATTAATATAAGTAAACCAGAAAGGTCAATGCTGCTTTTTTTGGCTTATAATTGATTCATATATAGACAGTATCACCTACATTTTGTGTGTTTCCTTAGTATGCCCTTACTGGCACGTTTATATCAATTCATTTAAAATAGTGAATCGCTGTTCTAGTTGTTTATTATTCTGGTATAGCTATTAGCAACATATTCCTTAATCTATTTTATCACATGCATGGTTTGCCAGAGCTGCAAGTGCTATGGATTACTCGGTTGTGTCTTAACCAGCTTTGCTCTTTTCCCAAGCAAGCTACATCGGATCTGTTTCCCTTTCCAGGCAGGTAGCTCTCTGGAGGCCCACAGCGGCCCAGCTTACAGCTTTGGAGAAGGTGATGGGCTTCCCTGACTCCCCTGCATGTGAAGGTGCAGGCATTTATTCCTGTGCTTTCTGAGAAAACAGTTTGGATCAAAAAGAGAGGTTCCTAGGGAGCCATTAAGAGAGCTTGTTTTGCCTATCACGGGGCCCTAAGCATATTGATAGGAACTCAAAGAAAAAGATATGTATTTTAATTTTTGTCTTCAAAGCTTTGAGATCATGGAAGCCAAAAAAAGTGGGAGTAGTCAGGGATAAGAGTAAATTTCCAGGTGTGTGTGTCTGCATGGAGGGATTTTTGAGATGCTTGCTGACAATCCTCTGATATATTGCCTGGGGTAAGATATGATGTCATGCATATTACTGTCTTTCTGAGAGAACAGAATCAAGGGATGTAGGTCTCTTCTCTCTTTGAACATAAAGTACCTACTCCTTCACTGATTAGTCTAGTTCTTCCTTTAGTATGGCTCAGTTCATTTGAATTTGGCAAGTATTTATGAGCAGAAAACCATTAGGAAGAGCCAATCAAAGTGAACTAGATCTAAAAAAAAATGTATAGTTTATGAAACAAAAGCCCCAAGAAAGTCATTGCAAAAAAACAGGACCTCAATTTTTCATATGAAAGAGGGACTTGGGGACCTTACCTACTACCTCTGAACTATGGAATGATACATTTAGAGAAGGGGGGGAGTTGGTTCTTTGGTTGTATACCTGCTGGCTATCCCATCAGGCTCCAACACATACTCCTAGTCCAACAGGCACACAAATGGCCCCAATTAAGCTAAATGGAGGTCACATAACAAAACCAAAAGTCATGAACGAGGATGTAGGACGTAGAAAGTTAGGATTGATGGGAGCAGGAGGAAGATAAAGAGTTGAAAGAAAGGCTAGTGATTAAGAGTGCTTACTGTTCTTGCAGAAGACTCGAGTTCAGTTCCTAGCATCGATGTCAGGCAAATTCAAACCACCTGTAACTACAACTCCAGGAGACTGATGCCCTCTCCTAGCTTCTGTAGGCACCTACATGTAGGCACACAGACATAGGACAGACAGACAGACACATAAACATACACACAATTAATAGTAAAATAAATCTTTAAAAATAAAAAGGAATGGTATGTGTATTAGTCAGGGTTCTCAAAGTAACAACTTAAATAATGAACATCATATATATATTTACACAAATACATATATATCATCTCTCTCATATATATATATACACATAAACATACATACATACAAACAAGCATACATATAAAACCTAGAAGTTACCCAGTCCATGAGGCTGGTTGTCTTAGCTGGTCTTCAGTATATGCTGGAGTCCTGAGGAAGTAGGTTCTAATGTCAATGAAGTAGTGGACTTGCTAGCAAGTCAGGGACAAGCAGGCAAAAGCAAAGCTCCCTTCTTCCATGTCCTTATATAGACTTCCAGCAGAAGGTGTGGCCCAGATTAAAGTTGTGTCTTCCTGCCTCAAGATCTAGATTAAAAGTGTGTCTTTTCCGAGATTGGAAGAGCTGAAGTAAAAGCATGTTTTTCTAACTCAAACACCCAGATTAGAAGTGTATCTTATACTTCAAATTAAGCGAAAACATCCCTTACAATGTGCCCTCCAAGTTTGCAGTTTTAGTTCCCGATGTAGTAAGGTTGAACATTCAAAAGCAGCCACAATCGGCGAAGAATAACTCAAATGTGTTATTTATGCATATGAAATTGAACAAGAACCATCTTAACACAAGATTTACTGTTGAGAACTTCTACACAGATGATGGCTACCGAGTTTCACTCCCTAAGAGACCATTAGCTCTATCTGTTAAGAGACTGGCAGACCTTGACCTGAGCAGGAAAGTAGGTGAATGGGGCTGCAAAATTGGCATATGAGAAAAACTCTCTGGGCATGAGAAAAGCTGGCACGTAGAAAGGCTTACTAGAACTGGTAGGAGACACTGGCACTTCAAAGTCTCTACTGGTGACTTGTGACATCATAATATAAAAGGCATTCACTCTGGTTGGAGATTTTGTGTGAGAAAGCCAATGCTTACTCAAATGACCCCAAGCCCTACACCCGTGGCATAATTGTGTCTACCCCTTGTATAATGTTGATATTTTAATGAGTAAAGCTTCCCCTTGCTCCAGCCTTCCTTCCCCTCTTCAAAGCATACAATTTCTCTTAAAAATATAATAAGATACAACACAATAAGATAAAACAAAAACTAACACATTGGAATAGGACAAGACAAACACCCAGAAGGAAAGTGAAAGACTCTAAATGCATTTCTGAGGCCTCTCAGTATTACACACCTCTCTCCTGGAGACGTGACAGTCATCCACACACGAATGTTGGGAACTTTCCATCATCTCCCTGAGTCTTTGTAAATGTTCTATTGAATAGGGGCAAGATAACCCTTAGGTGTTGACTCAGTTCCTGGTGTTTTGATTCAGTCCCTGGGAAAGGAGCAAAGTGACCCACAGAGACTCCTTCTTACCTCACTTGATCACACAACCATTCTCCTACCCTGGCACAAACCAGTCACTGCTAGTAGCCCTTTGAATAAGCCAATCCAATTAGTTGGAAAACAACCCTCAGGCTCCCCCCCTTGTTTCTATGGCCTTTTGCTTTAAAAGATGGGCTCTAACAGCTATCGGGGTCTTTCTGGCTTCTCGAATGCTGAGAGACCCTGTCGCGACAGAATTAATAAAATCCTGATGCTTTTGCCTCAACTGTTGTGTCTGGATGATGTCCTGAAGCAACTCTTCCCTAAAGCTTGGACTCCTAGTCCAACAAAAGGAGTCCAAGAGAAGGCACAAGAACAGAGACTCACTCATTCACACACTCAGAAATCCCATTAAAAAAAAAAAAGCTGTACTGGAAGCCGTAATAAATATGCAGAGGACCTGGTGTAGACCCATGCAGGCACTGTTCATAGCTTGTCTGTGAATTCATATGAGTTTTGATCATGCTGATTTAGAAGGACTTGTTTTCTTGGGGTCCTCCAACCCCTTTGGCTCTTACATTCTTTTGAAGACATCCCATTTAGGGTGTGTAGGGATATTTTATTTGTGTTTTAATAAATGAGCTTGCCTAAGGGTCAGAATGCAAAACTAAGCCACTAGAGGCCAGGGAGTGGTGCACACACCTTTAATCCCAAGACCTGGGATACAAAAGCAAGGCTACCCTGCACTACCCAAGATTAATCCAGAAACAGATCCAGGTGGTGGAGGCACACACCTTTAGTTCCAGTGTTTGATAGTCACACACCTTTAATCCCAGCACTAGGGAGGTGGAGACAGAAACGATATGGCTGTGCGGAGAGAGGATATAAAGGGGAAGAGGCAGGAACTCACTATAGTGTGGAGTCTGAGGTTTGGTGGAGATATAGTGCAATCACCTGGCTCAATACAGTTATGGTTTCCAGGATACAAGCCATGAAGGGTATGCAAGATTAATGTCTAAAACCAATTGTCCTGTCAAGCTTCCATGTTTCCTTGACTTCTAAAGGAACGTGCAGAGAAACACATGTACACATGTAGCCTGAACATGTCACTGCCTGAGGGAGTGCATCAGTCTCTCAGGACCTGGAAGGCACATTGTGCTCCAGGAGCCATGGACTCTAACTCGAAAAACCCATGATGCCTCTCAAGGCAGCTAGACCAGGCCAACTCCATGGTTCCCTGCACACTTCAGAGATTTTGTTTCATTGATCATAACTGGCAGGAATGTCCCTTCCTATCTTCTTGTCAGCATATCTGAGCATCTATGGATTCAGATGCTTTTATTTCTGTGCATCTTTGGTGATTGTTCTGTGGAACCCTGCTTTTCTGAAATGTTTACGCCCGACAGTCCCAAGAGGCCAGAAAGATCTGTTGTATAAAAATTCACAGCTGAGCAAGCTCTGTTTCTGTGGATCTTCTAAGAAGTTGTGAGAATACACAGGCCTCAGGTCCAAGGGCAGATGTTCAGTTCAAGGGAGCCAACTGCTGCTCTGTCTGTAAAATGGGAATGATGTCTCAGTGTTGCTCCTGAAGTTGCTGTCCTGTGAAAGCAGTGGTAACATTCACAGGGATGAAAAAGCATTAGGTCATAGCCTAACCTATCACCCACTGAATGGTGCTCAGAGGAAATCAAACAGGCCAGCAGCACCCTGGTAACCTGGTTTCCTGCACCCCTCCATTGCCGGAGGATAAGATTTGTGAAGATTCATTCTGCTTTGAAACTAGGATTTCATCATTTTTCAGTTTCTTTCTTCTCTGACTTACTTCCTTCTTTGACTTACTGATGTGCTATCATAACCAATAGATAGTTGGGGGCAGTCAGATCCACTCAAGAGTGACTTCCCAATCAGGAGTTATACAAGACTCGTACAGAAGGCTTAGGGAAGATAAAAGAGTAGAACATGTTTGGGGTTCTCCTTTCAGCACTTTGTGACATTACTGGAAACTTTGGGAGTGTATCTTACAATCCTTTGAGGTTGAAGGATTAGAGAATTCTATGTGTTTCTACTTCTAGCTGGTCCTTTTAAGTTTTGTTGTCAATGCTTCTAACATTCTACACTCCATACACTTAGTTTATCTCTACCTTGCCAGCCAAAATTACTCTGGGAAAGAAACAGAAATATTTACTTAGAGATGTTCTGGACTTTAACTAGCACTGTAGCCAACATCAACAGTGAGTGTTCTGGTTTTCAAACATGCTCAAGGAACCTCACAATCAGCTTGTAAAATGAATTATGTTCAGACATGAACGGCACAAAGAAATCATGCCCAGAGAAAGGCCATGTGCTGAGTCTAATGGCTAAGTGTCCTTCTCAGTTTTGCAGATTTGTGGTCTGGGTAGTATATAAAGCAGAATATGCAGATTTGTTATAGCTACAGGTAATCCCAAACCCCAGTTATTCATATCAGTAAAGACTTAGTTCTTGCTCATGCTTCATGGCCATTTAAGTTAGGGGCGAGCAGCAGGAATTCTGGGCTGTGGCTGACATTGAAGAAGGATCAAGATGCACCACACCCGTATCTTAATGCTTCTACCAAGAAGTAACATGCCACCTTTGCATATGTTTTACCAGCTAGCAAGGCTGGAGATCAACTTCAACATCAAAGGGAGAGGCAATAGTTCTTATTTCCCAAGAAGAGCAGCTAGTATTCTCAAAATTAATAAAATTAACTAGCACTTATTTTTTTCTGCTTTAGGATTTTCTTTTAAATGCTGATTTTAACTGAGCATATCATTTTTTAATGAGCTGTGTCCCCAAAGACAAGATCCAGTGAATTGCAACTCTCACTGTAGAACAAACGACTTGTATTAGACTGCTTAAGTTTCCACACCAAAGCACTACAGGCTGGGCAGCTTAAACAGTAACACTTCATCACAGCACAGAGGCTAGGAGATCCAGGGGAAAGCATGGCTCTACCATCGTGCTGCAGGGAGCTACTTCTTCTCATAGCTTCTGTGAGCTCAGAGAAGGACTGAGCAAGCTCTCTGGGATGTTGTCATAACAGGGCAAGAGCATCCTGAGGGCCTGACTCTTATAACCTCATTTTACTCTAGTTCCCTCCAAAGATCTGATTTCCAAATGCCATTACATGGCTGGTTTGGATTTCAACATGTGCCTCTTGAGAATATAGAGAATCCAGCCATTCACTCGCCCACTCCCACCATCAACAATCAACTTTGCCTGGGAAGTCCTAATGTCAAAGTTCTAATTTTTACTTTATTCTCAGTGGACATGCGCCTTGGAATTCTTTGATTCACTCCTAGGACTCTCGATAGTTCCAGGGTGTTACTGAACATAATTCAGCTGTCTTGTGTCAGTTTGGTGTTCCCTGTTTCTTCTTTGGCTTGACAATGGCTCACCCTTTTCCCAGAGTTGAGCCTCTCATATGATCATACCTCAGCGGTAGAGCAGAGTAAAAACCTCTTCCTTTCATCATAGACAACTCTCTGTTCCTTGTCCCGTTTTTGTGCCCTGCAATTTATCGCTGATTGCCTTCCTTACTTCTCTCTCTTGTCGTCATGTCACTGAACCCAGTTAATTTCATAGGGGAGAATTAATTATTTTCATGGATGGCTGCCATGTTTGTCTTCTGTTTCCTTTCATCACTCCTTTCCTTTTGTCTAGACCAAACAGTCATTTACAGTTATTTATAGGCTCCGATTCTCCTGCTGGACTTCTGTTATTCTTTCCCTTTGTCACCTTCTGATGATTTTACGCCTCTGTCTGAAGCACATTGGAGACAAGCCAATGAGCTTGGGATGAAAATCAGGGTCAAAACTCCTCCCCATGCCTGAAAAATGCTGCCGAGTCTGCTTTGGCTTTCCGTCCATGCCCACCCTGTTCTCACCCTCGTTTCCTCTGCCTGACTTTCTCTCTGCCGCAGTAAAGCCAAGATCCTTATACTTCTGGCTCTGGCCTCTGCTCCTCTCTCATCTGCAGGATTTTCATCTGATGGTTGGTGATATCCTTTTCTCTTCGATGTGACTTCCCCGAGCCTCTTAAGAGGCCAGGGCTCCTGTAGTTTCAGGTTTCTCACCAACCGGATCACATCCTTTAAAACAAAATAGCAACCAATAACCTGTTTGCACTTTTGTCTCCCTTATTAGAATATGAAGTAAGGACAGAAGTTCCACTTTCAGCATGGCTGTGCTCATCCACCTCATGGAGTGCCTGACATGGTGGCATGTTTTCCTAAGCTAATGGCTCTTAAGTTACAATTTGTTTTCTTATAACTTTTATCTGGAAAACCTAGTTTGATCTCTGGCATCTTGCGGAAGACACTCAATATTCTTTTCATGTGAAAATTTATTAAATATTTAAAGATATTTTGGATCTTAGTATGCATTTTTTCCTCTATGTTTAGTATTCACGGTTCCCTCAGTTATGATACGCACAGGCAATGTGTGCTTTTGACCTTCACTATGTGTTCACTATGTGTTTGGTTAAAGTTATTACTTGACATTTGGTCCTTCACCCATTTCACTCTCTTTGGAAGGACAACGGAATAGTATATATCTTGAGAAATGACTGTAGTTGAGTGGGAAAGTCTTCTAGACACACTCTTTCCTAAAGATAGCAAGCTGTATCCGTGCTTAAGAATATGTTCATTTTCCAGTTTGGTTGGTTAAAGAGATATTGGGGGCATAGAAGAAAAATATCTTCTCCTCTTTCCAGAGTTTGCCTCTAATCACCCATTTAGGTATTAGTGAAGGGAAGAATTGATAATCTGTTGCTGGTAATTAAGAAACTACTTAGTTCATACTTGTTAGTTAGTGTAGTCACTGCACTTGAGAAGGCATTATTTTACCTGCTCTCTTGAACTTTTTCTTCCGTTCATATTGACTCATCAACTGCATCCCTAAGTCTTTTGTTTTTCCTCCTCTGTCTCCGTATGCATGCCGTTGGGTTAGTGGAATCAGATATGCTCCTAAGACCAGGAAGCCCATCATTTTATGTTGTATGAAGAACAGAGAATCCCATGTGGATCCTGACCCCTTCTGGCTTCACTTGGACCTTTGAAGCAGTATGTTCTATGAAAAAGAAAAATCACATATTCTTGTTGCTGAGTTCTGATGTATAACTTTCCAGTTCTGCCATCAGAATCTGAGAATCCATAGCAGATCTTGTTTAACAGAACAAGACTGGAGGTGGTGCTCATTTTTAGGCTGTTAGGACTTGCTCTGTGTAGCAACCATCTAATACACTGCTCTGTGTTCAGTGTCTGGCTCATTCAAACCTTCCACATGAGAAGCACTCTTCAATCTATCTGCCTTTAGCTGGATCAGAGTCTCTCTGTTGAAAGAAACGATTCATTTCAATATTGATTCATTTTCTTACAAATCCATAGTATATAGATTGAGTCTAATACATTATGCAGCAAACCCTGAGCTATTTGAAATCGATCGGAAAGACTGAGTATATCCTTAGAGTACTTTCTGATAACGAGGTTTATGCTATCTTCTTTGGACTGTTAGTGAGAAACTCTAAGTTAAATTTGAGGAAACTCATAGGTAAAAGTATCTACATCCTGTTTGGGTTGTTTATTTGACTCCTCCTAGATTTCCTGGTTCTGCATTCTTGATGGAATGATGCCAATGTGCTCAACTCAATTTTACATAAAGAAATTAATAAATATGTGTATGTACCTGTATCTAAAATATTAGCAATTTGCTTATACACTGCTAATTTTGGGAATTTTAAGTGGAGGTATGGTTCTAATGAAATTCAAGTTAGTCAGAATGCACTTGCTGGGGATATTTGATGGAGATATGTATTAAACATATAATTAATTTGCTTTATTATATTCCTTGTATATTCAAACCTTCATTGATGAACTTAGATTCCTTGTATATTCAAACCTTCATTGATGAACTTAGAAGAAGCAGATTAATACTATCAATTTAGTATTCTTTGTTCTCACTCGTAGATTGTTGGGAAATTGTCATGTGCCTCTGACAGGTCACCTAGTTTATTTTTGCAGTGATAATATTTGGGTATATATAAAAAAAGACAGTATCTCACTTCTCATTGGTCCTTATTGAGACATAGTGAAGACCCCTTCATGATGTTGGCATTGTTTTGTACTGAACAACCAAGCAGTTAAAAGGACTCACTGTGTGCTACATTTGGTTTTAGGCACTGAAGGTGTATAAATGACTAAGACAGAGTTATAAGCAGACCACAGCTGTGTGCCTTTAAGCCATCATGTGAAATAGTAAAATGAGCATTACTCATGTTATTGTGAAGAAATAAGCCTGTGGTTTTAGACTTTCTGCCATATTGTGATGGTATAGGGAGAAAGGGAATTGGAAATGCAAACGGGATTGGGTAAGTAGCGCTGCATATTTAGACTGAAGTGATTTCTTTAGATTAGCAATCTCCTTTGGACTGAGGGCATACTTTATTTTTAATGTTAGACCTGCTGGTGAACAGATGAGCCTACTTGGCTATTCATGGATGCATTTTGCAATTTAAATATTTGTGTTGACCAGTGGCAGTGTTCACAATAAGAAGTAGTAAACAAAGATGTACCACTGCACTTCCATTGCGTTGAAAGAAAGGGGTAAATGAATTAAACAAATTAAAAAATATTTCAGGCTCAGGTTATGCTGTTCCATATCATATGATAGGAATAATTTAAGAATGCAGCTATCACAACTGCTAGAAAAGTTAAATGTTAGCAATTACTAAAAATTTAAAAGTATAAGGTTTATTCTGCGTAAAGGTGCCTGCTCTCTGGTCTGAAGTAGATAACTGTCATGATGTATTTATAACGAGTGCAAAAGGCAAACACTGAGACAATGTTCATCTTGGGGTCTTATTTCAGTTAAAATATGTAATACATAGAATTATGTAAATAAAGGATGAGTTTTAACATTGAGGAAGATCTGAAATTCCACTGTATATAAAATTGACTGGGAATATGTGTGTTTCTCTCTCTTCTGTGTGTGTGCGCACGTGCGTGCGTGTGAGTGTCATATTGAAATTGTGTTGAAATCTATACATCAAACTAAGTTTAATATAGGGGGCATAATTGTTGCAGCTCATGTTCATGCATTATTTCATTTATCAAATTTTGAAGAATAAATAGGTACTTGTTTTCAATATGAAAAAATTTAGTCATCTATTTTTTTTAATTATGGTATGTTCATTTAATGAAAAACCATAAACCAGGCAGTGGTGGCCTTTAATCCCAGTATTCAGGAAGCAGAGGCAGAACTCAGGGCAGAGAAAAATAGGCCTGTGGTTCATAGGTCCTCAGCAGTTCATAGAAGTGCTTAAAGACAACACAAAGTTAGCAGCTGGAGGACAGTACTGAAGCCTGGACTAGTGAAAGGATTGCAATGGATACAGAGCGACCCGGAGTCCTGGAGCCGGCATGAATGAATGTGTTGCATTGCTGATATGTAGCAACAAGCGCATGTTGTGTTAGGCAATGTACAGCCAAGAGATTTTTCAATTTACACGTTCCGTCATTTCCCTCTACTCTGTTGCGGTCCGTAAGAGGATCAAGTCAGGAAAGTGTGATATTTTCTGACCATCTTAAAATAGTTGTCACTTAATTAAGCACTTCAATTTCAAGGGTCCTTGCACAATGTGCCAGACAGTGTAAATAGTATTCTGGAGCCTATTTAGAATCAACATTTAAAACGTTGACAGCACAGTATCATCCATCTGGGTTATGCTTTCCCAGACCTGGGAAGAGACTAGGAAGTGCTTTCTGTCGCAGACTTGAACCCCTGTGATTAAAATATTGCAATGGTGAAGACGATAAAAAAAAATTTCGGATGTGTTCTTGGAAACTATTGAGGAGATTTTTATTGTCAAAGTTTACTTAACACCACTCGTTCAAAAATTATGTAGGTAACATAGTCCTGTTGATGGCAAGTGAGGTAGGAGCTGCTATTTGGCGAACCAGTGAAGGAGAAATCCAAGGTCAGCTTGCTTTTCCTATTGATCATGTATTCTTGGGCACCCTGGCAAGAAGCCAAGCTCATCTTGAATTTCAGCCAGCGAACTAGGGAGGGACTGTGTGCCCAGGAGGCAGGGTAGCGTTTCTAGCGGGTGGGGCTAGCAGATATGTTCGAAGTTCAGGAAAAGCTGACACATGGAAGCCTCCTCCTTCACGACAGCAAGTGCTCTGCTGTCGACAGACTACAGGCAGGCTTTTAGCTCACCTCACGCCTCTCGCAAAGATTTTATGTGCACTGAGATACTCTTCTTTGCATCCAGCCGCTGAACTCTGCCAAGAGAGAAGGGATTGAAACATAAATCTCATCTTATTACCAAACCTAATTTGTTCCCTCTCATTCTGTCTGAATGCCTGATTCTCGCCGTGTTCCCCTGGCATAATGAATTTCTTAACCTAGAGTTTCTATAAAAATCCTCCATAATTTATTTTTATCTTCAAATTTGTCATAAAAATGCAGTGACAAGGCACAGCCCAAGGTGGTGGGGAGTCAGCTGCCTTGATCTGTTTGTATAGATGGAGATGCACTCCAACTCTCAGGTGGGAATGCTGACTTGCCTCTTTGTTCCCTCAAAAGAACATCTATCAGTTCCAGCAAGGTTTCAGAGTCAGAACATACATAGAAGTCTCTTTGCACGTAGGAGTTGAGAAATTCTGCCATTTGAAAATTTGCTCATCTCTTAGTCTGGTTGTTTCTTTCATTCGGTGGAAGTCTGACACTAACATTTAAACAACTAAGGAAATCGTGTAGGGGAGGAGGCACTCACATATGTTCTTCTGAGATGGCAAAGCGCGAATACTATTTTTAGGATAATAAGCTCAGTGGTTAAAGTGTCATGCACTGAAGATTAAGTACTGGAGGAAATTAATCGGGAGACGAGCAGAGGGTTATGAGGAAGAAATCTCAGTCTCTCATTAGTGGAGTCAATCAAGAATTTTCAAGGAACGGTTTTTATCCCTGGCATAATCTTGGGGTCCCTATCTTAAACTTCAGGGAATTCTTTAACATTTGTTATATTTATATCCTTTCTTAATTAAAGATCTCAAGTCTTGAAGGATACAAAATTAGAAGCATCTCTAAGGTTCTTAGCACCCATGGGAAGTTTTAGTGTTTCAACTGGGTCTGAGTGCTTTCACTCTCGAGGACCCCTTGACATGGAGTCTGTCAAGTGAGACAGATCAGCGACTGTCGCTCGGTATGTTCTTTAGTGAGGATGAAGGCAAAAGGGAAGAGTAAAATATAAAACAGACATACAACTAGCACAATGGTGATTGTCAAGGAAAGGCCAAGTCAGGAGGGTGTGGCGAGGAGCCACACGCAACAGATGAGATCTTTCTTTCCTTCGTTGTCTACAGTAGTACTTTATTCTGCCTGACTTCCTTTCTTTGCAATGAATGTTTCTAAACTATTCCTGGGGACTTCAAAGCAGATTAAATTTGTTTGTCACTGAGAAACATGTGGGTAATTGTGAAGAAACTGCTGAACCACCCTGAGTAAATTATATTGTGCTTATTTAAAATGTTTTCAAGTCTTCCATGCTGTATTTATATCATTTCTACCCCTCCGTCAACCCCTCCAACTTCTTCTAAGTCTCCCCTTAACGTTCATGACCTCTTCTTCAGTTATTACAAACACACACACACACACACACACACACACACACACACACACTTATAAATACAGCTTGCTGAGTCCATCCAGTGTTTCTCATAAGTCTGTGTGTGTGAGGCTGATGGCTTCAGACCAGGGCTCATCCCTAGAGAAGACTGTTTCACTCTCTTTCAACACCATTGATTGCCCATAGTCCTTCATCGAGGGTGGAATTAGCTGAGAGATTTCCCTTACTCCTGTTGGCCTGTCCATTGGTGGTGTCATCATGAATCTTATTTAGGTAACTCTATTTTTGACATGTCATGGATGTGCCTTCCCTGCCACAAATAGAAGACATTATCTCACAGCAGACATTCTGGTCCTCTGCCTCTAAAGATACCCTCAAGGGTTCAATAGTGACATTTTTAACTTGAGGGTAATCAGCAGCCATCTAATTAGACTTTAGGCCTGCTTAATAGGAGGAGTGAATTCGAGCCTGGGACTTAAACTCAGACAGCTATGGCCAGTGAGGCCATAGAACTGAGAGAGAAGCTTACTGCTGTCTCTTTCCTAAACTGGCAGAACTTCCATCTGGGTCTGGATACTTATCATTATATGCACAGATTAGTGGAGCTCTCCTCCTCATCAGTGGGGCAAACATTGCAGAAAACCACAACCTTTCAAAAATAAATAGAAACCCTGAATGTGAGGGTACCCAAAGCGAGCTGATACATCTGCAACACAACCCCTACACCAAAGGCTCCAGGAACATCACAGGAGAGGAGGTGGGGAGACATCTCTGTGTTCACATATGTGACTCATTCAAATCAAGGAACCCAGAGTGAGAAAAATAATAAAACCTAATTAAAAACAAGGGTAGTTCAGGCCAGGAGAAGGACAGAACGGGGGCGATGGCTGACATAGCTTTGCCGTGAATTATTCTCCAGCTCATCCATCCACCAAACAGGAAACCGTCTTCTCTATTGTCATGGAAGAAGATAATGAACAGAGAGAGCATGCGCTAGGCTTAGCTGTTCTTTTTGAGCCTGGCATTATTTGCAATTTTTCCTTTCAGGCAGGTACTCTTGATTTTCTCACTGAAAATTAATAGCTGCTATTCCTAATGCCCGCGGGCCAAGTTTTCTCTGTACAGTACTACAATTTCTCAGCATTTCACAGCCAATTCCCCATTACTTGAAAATTCATAGCAATGTGTCTTTCAGTTTTCTTCTGTCTGAGGTAAAATAGCCATTATATACTGTCAGGAAAATTATCTGAAATATAGAAATAAGCAAAGGAGAATATTGGGAGTCCTCTCTGAGCAGAGAGGAGCATTGCTTTTCACTTTGGGGGATTGTGAAATGTGCTGGGAGAGGTTAAACTGTATATTTGAGTTGATCAGATAAGGCCCTGGTTTATGTTCGGGGCTCTGGTGAACATTAGCCAGTTTTGTGTCTAAGTCAACAACCTAATATAGTGTACATATCTATGTATTTGTTCGTGAAGGCAATCTTCTTAAGTAAATTTTGGGCTGGTTTTATCTGCTCGCAGGTTTCATTGTATGCTTCTCCAAATGATATGATTTTACCAGATTGAAAAAATCACTCTTTGACAATATATAGCATAAAAGAGTAGTCTTTTCAAGAATCAGAAATTTATATGTCAAATTGTTAACCTGATGCTGTAGAGTTTTAAACATATTTGTTTGTTTACATTTTAATTTGTTTATGTCAATTATACTGAAAGAGACTTACTTTACTTATCTGAAGATGGCAGCGGGGGTCCTAGGATTCAACAAACACTAAATGTCATTTAAAATAAATTGCAAATTATAATTTGGAATAGAATTTATGCCAGAGAGTGGCTAGTCTTGTTTCTTGTTAAATTTTGTGAATTTTTAGCTCACTGAGCTATAATAACCATAGGAAAACAACAAAATTAGGAGAACCAAACTTAGAATAACTGAACAAAAGTGAACAAACTTTTGTAGACATGAGAGAACCAAAGTCTATACTCATATCCAAAGAAACACACAAGTAATGTAAACAATCCAAGTGCTGTGAATAAATGCCCTGATATTTGTTTTCGTCAAAAGTCTACCTGTAGGGACTGGATATTCGTGTGGCAAAAGACATAGGAGAGGCCCATTGTCAGCAGCAATCAACCTGGTCCTGAAAATGAGCACTTTCGGGCTTCCCCGAGCTCTGGCCACATTCTGGACACAGACTTAAAAATTGCTGTGGTTAGAGCTGTTCGGAAGAAAGGGTTGAGTGTGCACAACAATTAAAGACAGTCACCAGAGGCTCTCCATTCAGGTGGCATGAGCTCAGGCAAACATTCCTCCATGACCACGTGAAAGACGAGGTGGGGCTCCATTGATGTCATTTTCTGCATGGGTATTTGTTCTTGCCTAGAATGTCTGAATGACGGCTTGTAAGAGAGTGACTGAGCTCATTTTCTTAATGGAAATCGATGCAATTTTTAAGGTTTTTACAATAGCAAGAATATATTCGAAGATGTGATTATTTTAGTTTTTAAAATCCTATTACTAAGAGCAGCAATGAAAATTTCTACTCTGACTTTGCAGGGAGCCATACAGTGTTGCTCTGACATACCCTCTAGTGAGATCAGCTCGCTAGGCCAAATCCACTCTGAGTCTTCTAGCAATAAGCAGGGGGAATGCAGTATTTTAGTCTTTATCTTTTATCTACACTGGGAGTAGTTTGTCTACTATAAAAAAGTACCAACTTCAGCTAATCTATCACCTATCTAATTCTCTTCGAATTCCTCCAGCATTCCCCTCCCCACCTGCCCCAACCACCCCTGCGAAATCAATTTCCCCTTCGCAGGGAAATCCATGCATTCCCTCTTCAGCCCTCCTTGTTACTTAACCTCTCTGGATCTGTGGACTGTAGCATAATTAACCTTTGCCTAACAGCTACTATCCACTTTTAAGTGAGTATATGCCATGTTTTTCTTTCTGGCTCTAGGTTACCTCACTTGGGATCAGGCACAGGGGTGGTGGAGGGAAAGAGTACTGGGGGAAATGACTGGAACTGGGGGTCATTTGGGGAGGTGTCATGGAATTCTAGTGTAATGGAAATCCCCTAGAATCCTCAAGGGTGATCCTAGTGAAGACTTCTTGTAACAGAGAATACGCACGCTGAACTAGCCATCTTCTCTAACCAGGCAAGGCTTTAAGTGGTGGGACTGGGACATCCATCCAGCCACAAAACCTTCAACCTACAGCTTGTCCTGCCTGCAAGATGTGCTGGAGTAATGTGCAGAACTTGTAGGAGTGGCCAACCAATGAATGGCCCAATTTGAGGCCCATGGCATGAGAACGAACCCATGTCTGGCACCTCCTAGATGGCCAGGAAACAGAGGCTAGATAACCCAAAGACCAAGGGTAGAACCAAATATGACTGGCAAAAAAATAATAATAATCAATGAAATGATCCCTAATGATATTCTGCTATACTCATAGATCGATACCTAGCCCAATCATCATCGGAGAGGCTTCATCCAGCAACTGTTGGAAGCAGATGCAGAGACCCACAACCAAACATTAGGCAGAGCTTGGGAAAACCCATGGAAGAGGGGGGAGGAAAAATTGTAGGAGCCAGAGGTTCAGAGGACACCAGAAGAACACTGTCCACAAAATCAACTAAGCAAGGACCATCGGGACTCACAGAGACTGAAGCAACAATCAGGAAGCCATTATGGGTCTGAGCTAGGTCCTAGGCATAAATGTTATGGTTGTGAATCTTGTTTTCTTGTGGGGGTGGGGGTGGGGATGAGGGTGTCTCTGACTTTTTTGCCTGCTCTTGTGGCCCTTTTCCTCCTACTGGGTTTTCCCATCCAGCTTTGATGTGAGGATATTTTCCTAGTCTTATTGTAAGTTGTTATGCTGTGATTATTTTATATCACTGGGAGGCTCAGGGAAATAGAAAATGAGTGAGTCTCAGGGAGAGGAAAGGTTAAGGAGAGGAACTGGGAGGAATGGAGAGAGGGAAACTGGAGTTGAGATGTAATATACGAGAAAAATTTTAAAAAAGAATCCCTTCAGCATTAGCATATTCATGCCTCAAGCCTTTCCTCTGCATTCTTGATAGGCAGGAATCTCACCACTTGTTCACATTATAAAGCAGACGCGCTAATGAACCCTGTAGGAGGAGACATGGACTCTAAGCATCTCGCTGTCCTGTGGTGACTGTATATTCAATAGAGCAATGTCCACTGTAGGGGGTGACTCAGGGCAGTTCATTCCTGGGGATGAGATGGAGGACAGCTCACCTATCACAGAATGAGAGGGCCTGAAGTGTGGCTCCTTTCAGTCACTTCTGAGTGCAGCGTAGCTGGATGGCCTGCACCGATTAGTAACCAGTGCATGCAGGTCAGCATCCTCCGTTGGGGCTTTGGGGACATGCTAGATTCTTGAAGTCTTCAAGAAGAGGCTCTGGCTCACATGGATATGTTCAGGGGATGGAGTACCTGGAATCCAATGAACATGGCGTCATCTGGGGTGAGACCAAGTTGCTCAGAATCCTGTAAAAGTGGCTTCCAGGTGCTGCCTGTCCCCTCACAGCAGGAAAGGGAAGGAGAATGCCATTTTTTTCTGTCTTTGTTGGTGTCCCAAAGACACAGGTACCAGGTCGTCTACTTAGAATCAAGTTAGGGCTCTCAACTTCCCCCCAGAAATCTTTAAATCATGTGTATTCTGTAGAGCAAGGGCTCAACATGGATTCTGCAGTGGTCAAGAGTGGCAGATGTCAGGTTATTTGTAACAACAGCAGAAGCATCTGTCCTTCGCAGTGGGGCTCTGCCACAGCTGAGACGTCTTGCTCTCTGTATTTGACTTTCTAGAACTTTCTATGAGCGCCTGTAGCCAGCTGATTCCAGTTCAGTGAGCTAATACTTGGTTTTTAACACTGGTCTTTCCTCATTTGTTCTTGTTGATTAGTATCAAAAGTGTGGCTGGAGACCCCTTCCCCCACCTAACATAGCATTGACTCTGGGTCAGTGGTTCTCTACCTTCCTAAAGCTGGGACCCTTTAACACAGTTCCTCAGGTTGTGGTGACCGCCAACCGTAAAATTATCTTCATTGTTACTTCATAGCTATAATTTTGCTACTGTTGTGAATCGTAATGTTTTCTGATGTTCTTGGGTGACCCCTGTGAAAAGGTCATTCAAACCCCCCCCCAAGGGTGTCATGACCTACAGGTGGAGAAACATTGCTTTAGGCAGTGACTGATTTCATTCTCCCCCGACCCAGCCACAGTGTAACTGACACAGCTCCTCACTGGGGTTAGGGAAATGTTCCTTGCTTCACTTTGTAAGCCCCACTCAGCACGATTTCCTAAGTTTCTGTAGAGTACTTACCCTTCAAATGTGAAAAGGAAATACAAGTAACTTAGAAACTCCTTTAAACCCAAATTAGAGAGGATCTTTCCAGCCATTAAAAGGATGTCATTCTGTGATTTGAGTAATCAAGGTGACAGGCAAAATAAGCAGGGACGTCTCGTATTTTCTTTCCACAATTACGTGATTTAAAAATATTGTCTGCTAAATTTTTCAAGGTCACACAGGATTTTGATTTTAAAATATTGCGGGTTATGCCAGCGGAGTCCTCCCCCGATGGACAGAGCCGAGCGAGTAAATGGAGAGGCTGAAGCCAGGCAGATTATTAAGCATAAAATGTGGTCCTGGCTTCCTTCAGAGATTCGCAGCGCCAAGCAGTGGTGCCAGGAGACTTTTGTGAGAAAAGACAGACATTCCCGTCAGGTGACATGCCAGCACAATTCACCTTGCTGTTCCCACTTTCATTTTCTGTAAGGCAGAATTCCCAACAAGGACTTGGTGATGTGTGTCCCCGGAGACAAGGTCAAGCCCATCAACTCTGATTTCCAGTTGTGAACAAATAAGTCAGTGTTTCCAAGCAATTAACACCGGTATGCTTCGATTCCGACGTGCGAGCTGAGTAGCACTGTATTTTGTGTCTAAAGGAATGGGAACCTCAGAACTCCCCTTTTAAAATTGGGGCAAATGTTGATAACAAAGACTGAAAATAAATGAGAACATGCTCCTGTAATGATGGGAGGGGGACTCCAGGGCACTCTTCCCACAAAGGAACTGCAAAGTATTCCAAAGACAATGAATAGACAGCGGGCAGGAAAGGGCTTTTGTCTCCCGGGCAAGCTGGCGCCTTTTGTTCTTGAGTCATGGTACTGCAGAGTTTGATAGGATTTCTGGCTTTCCTTTGGATTTCACGAAGCTTTTCCATATTACTAACACATTTTTGGATCAGGTACAGCTTAGACGGGTGTCAATGAAGAAAATCTGAGCTCAATAAAAGGTACTGACAGAGGGAGAGATTCTTTCATAGGCATGAAACAATTAGACAAACCAGTGAGTAAATTTGAGAAATTTCCTCCCTAATTTTGTCTGGTGCCCAATCAAAAGCGTGAGTAGGCTTGTCTCTTGGACAAGGTGAGGTCGGGGAGAGGAGTGGACAGAGACAGCGACAGTGAAGATGGTATGGAGGAATTTGAGCACATAATAGACTTGACTGCCAGCACCGCTGTTAGCCATGTGGGACCCCTCAGCTGGGCTGTTTCATACATGAAACCACACTCCATGCACCGCTGAAATGGAGAAATAATAGTTCCTAACTTACAGGGATTTTTGAAGATGGTCTGAAATAGCACTAAGAATTCCCTGAGCACATTGCCTAGCAAGTGCTCGGAAGTGGTTGAGGTTATAACTGTGCTTTCTGCCATCCTCGCCATAGAAGAGAAGGTCTCTGATGAATTTACATCCAGTTCTTGTCCGTCTCTTGGTTGTGAGTCTGAAGTGCTTGCTGGAACCGCAGGTTAAGATTTGGGCTGCATGGCAAGGATGTGAGAAGTTGCCTTAAAGGTAAATTTGTCCTGCTGAGCTCACATCCTCAAGGTCCTCAGCTTCGCCAGTTCATCAGCTGGGCTGCTGCAAAGCAGTAGTCTGTCTTTGGAAACAAGGTTTCATGTCTTCCCAGCTTTCTTTAGGTTTCTATCCCGGGTAAGCCCCACAGGATAGTTGCTTTATTAGAAACAAAGGGGTCATTTGATAAATTCTGAGCCCTGATGCTTCTAGCAAGTTGCACTGCCATGTGGTGAACCAGCTTCCTAAACGTAAGAGGAATATTGCCTTCTCTTTGCCTGGCTCGACAAGGGTAAAGTGCTCTAATGGGCGTAAAGCGCAGGACCCAAGTGCTAACCACATGTCAGCTTCCTGTGTCTTCTACGGAACAGAACAAACAGCAGCCACGGACCCTAGCACAGGCCAAGCAAATTCTCAAGAATTCATGTCATTCGGGAGCTTGTCCTGACAGATAGTTTAGGAGGAAAAACATGTCAACATTTGCTTGTGTCTATTTTCTCTTAAAAATGTATACCTGCCAGGCTTAGGGTAAATAGCTTTGCTGACAGAAAAAAAAAATCACTCTGGCTTTAAGGATGAACAATACTTAAATCTCAATGAAAAATAATGCAAAATGGAATTTGGGAATCTGTTTTATTGTAGTTAAATTGGAGAAATCACCAGATTATTATATTAAACACCACCCTTAAAAGCCTGGAAGAATATAAATCCTAAAAGCAATTTAGAGTTTCACAATGCTGACCATTTTCTGGCTTTTTCCTAGTTCTCTTCCTAGTGCCGATGGGAGCGGTTTGCAGGATCAACACTGGGGCTCGATTAGCTTCTGACAGCTAGGCTGCCTCTCTGGGCATCTGCAGCTTTGACGGAATTTTTGACCTACTTCTGAATCCATGCCTTTTCCCCCAGTAAGTTCAACCTTCAGTGATTATCTTAGCCACAGATATTTACTCCAATAACTGCTCAGAGATGAAATGTGTTTGGACCAAACCTAATACACTCCAGCCACATGACTGCTTTCACATTTTAGGACTACATCAATTAGAGAAAGCCAAAAATGATAATGGTCTTAAAAATTAGGTGATGGTTTGTTTGTGTTTTAATTGCTGTTTGTATTTTGAGGGAAGTATGCTAAATAATTCTTCCATTGTTTTCTCATTAGCATTTCTTCAAATTAGATTTTTCTACCAGACTACCAAAATATGACAGGATGTAATTACTCATAAATTAAATGCTTTTTAAAAATTCATGTGTGTATACTTAAGAACAAAATATGCCCGTGATTAATAGAGCTATGTTTCAAGATTTAACACCCTTCTCAAGGGCTTTACTCTTAATTGGGCTCCCTTTGAAAGCTTTAACTTAACACATACACATGTAAGAACCTACAAAAGGGATATTTGGGCTAAAAACGATCATAGAACTCAAGTTTTAATATCTGTCTCTATATGCTCTGAGCAACAATAAACCTCACCCAAGGATACCATTCAGAAATAGGATCTTTTGGAAGTTGTGCTTTATACGAAATATAGAAAAGGAAAAGAAGTGCTAGTTACTGAGAGCATGGCATGTCTTGGACAGTATATTTTGTGTTGCTTTATGCTTTAGCACAGTGAAGATATTTTACAGTTTAGGTGTCTAGACTTGGTTTAGGTCTCAGTGCGATGCAATGAGACATGGAGGATCATGAAAGGTAGGAATTGGTGGCTGGCGATCTAGGCCTACGTAACTTCACAGGCACACGCTGAGGAAGAGGAAGAAGCTACTTTTGTGTGCTGATCAATTTGTTCTAGTCTGCAAAGGAGTGTCAGTAAACTGAAATATTCTTGATGCATTTTCATTCTTTTCTGCCTGTGAAAACCTGCATTCACTGATCGGTTTTCCTATCAAATGTTTACTGAGTGCTTACCGTCTGTGTGTGTTTACAGGTGACTGTCCCTCACAAACCCATGCAATGAGCTTGCTAGGTGGTGGATATGCTTGTGGAAGCGATCACCTTCTGGCCACCCTGGCCAAACCACGGATTTAGCTCCTGAATAGTCATAATATGATGACATCATGGAGACAGGATGAAAATTGAAAGGACCTGGATGTAGAAAATAGGTCATTGGGGATGTGCCGTGGGCAAGCTGTACCCTGTCTCCTGACTTCCTTTTGCTGCTCCGTGGCTACCACAGCTCACACATTCTTGCCACCCTGATAGTCTGTCTTACCTATGTGAAAGCAGGGGATTCAGCTGAGTCAGGCCTGGGACCTCTGAGATTATGAACATAAATAAATCTTTCTTCCTTTCAAATGTCTTCCTCTCACAACAGTGGGAAAGTCTCACCGCTGTCGTGTCCTTCAGGAGTGATTTCACAATATGGGATTTAGTGAACAGCATAGATAAATATTCTGATCAGACCTTCAAATTTTGCTGTGGGTGTTGAGCAGAACATTAGGGTCATGTTGAGTTTCTTATTCTAGTGTGTGCACCCCAAAGTTTAGGTGACACATAGCTATAAAGAATAAAAACCACAAGTCCCAACATGCCTGGCAACTTGACTGAGAGAACAAGGACATCTGGCTTAGTGTTTCTGCTTCAAGGAAATGTCTTCCAAATGATGCTATCGAACGCTTTGCTGCCTTTCCTCTCTCCTGTTTTGTGTTGCTCAGGATTCAGGTACAACGGCCAGGACTTTCTCTTGGAAAACTGGACCAGGATACGGCCATGATAGCAGAGTAGAAAGTTGAAAGGTTAACAGATGGCCGAAGACTTCCCAAACCAGCTTTGGATTACCAGTTAACACTATTTAGGAAAAGAGAAGCCAAGCTGCGACAAACAAGAGATGGCTGAGATTGAACTTGTAGTTGGTTTGCTTGTTTCTCTTTGTTCACAGTGCCTTTGTATACTCTCCTCTTGCTAGCACTGACCTACCCTACCCAACTTCTAGACTTCAGCACAGTTTTCTCTGGAAACGTGCCCTGAGCTCCTAATCCAATGGTGCTTGAACTGCCTTCTGTCAAAGCTATGGTTCCCGTACATTATTTTGCTGTTGTGCAAACCATTTCCAGTCCATAAAGAACCCTTTTTACTAAATAGTATGCATATATATATTTTTACTTATGCTCTCAACATCTCATGTTTGATCAATGCCCTAAACAATATCAAATGTGGGTTAACAGAAGACCCTAGTGTGTGGGGCTCTCCGTCTCGTTCTCCCGTTTCACAGCAGATCATCTGAACTGCAAGGAAGCTAAATGATTTCTTTGCCCAAGCCTCAAGTTCAAGCCAACTGCAAATTACACTTTTTTTCCTTCAAAGTCATCTTACTAATTGTACATCTAAGCCGACAATTATGTAATCAAGTATGTCTTTCATTGCATTAATCATACTAGAATAGTTATCCTTTAGTGGAAAAAAATAAGATTATATATATATATATCTTATTTTAATAAGCAATTTAATATATATATATGAGAATAAAAAGAATTTGAATAACCTTCTTTAAAGTCTTATCAGCTAACACAGCAGTAAAGGATGCCACACCACAGAGTTCAGTTTCTCTGTGTGGAAGGGACTCCTTGAAAATCCTTCCCGACTTGTTATCCAACCTGGGTTTAAAAGTCCCAAAATATGTAGGCCTTTAGCAATACCTTTGGAAGGTTATGTTGCACCTAGCAGATGGGCATGCACCAATTAACTGCTGAAACCTGGGGTCTCAGCAGTGACTGTCTTTTGTGAGACCAGTTTTCTCTCTCTCTCTCTCTCTCTCTCTCTCTCTCTCTCTCTCTCTCTCTCTCTCTCTCTCTCTTTCTCTCTCTCTCTCTCTGCCAGACAGAGTTTTCTCTTTCTCATGAGTGCCCTCCCTGGCCTTCCTTTTTATTTTTGCTCTTACCCTTGAATATTTTGTCAGTTGCTATCTGTATGTATTATTTGAATTGCCTCTTGGTAAATACATTTGACTCACACTGAATTCTAAACCCTTTATAAGCAATTGTGAAATATTTGATTTGAATATTTCATACTTTGGAGTTAGACACAGCAACACTTTGGTTTCTTTCTATAGGTAAAAATTTGATGTCGGGGAATTACCCTTCTAATTACAGTAACCATTTATGTAATATACTCAACACACACACATGTGTCCCTCATGTTACACTGGCTCTTTACACTCTTTCTGCCTCCTCTCCTGTGGGGTTACCTGAACCCTGAGGGGAGGGCAATAGGGGTGTTAGGAATGATGTTCTGGGTTTCTCACTCTCTGCGCGATATGTGCCTGTGTGTCTCTGTATTTGTGTCCATGGGGTACAGGATGCAGCTTCTCTCATGTTGGCTAAGAAAGACACGGACCATAGCGTAGCAGAATATAACTAGAAGTCATGGTATTATTATGTTCCTTTAGTAGAACAGCAGTATTTGTTTTTACCCTATGTCCATGGATTACCTAGTGTCAGATTCTTGGTCACCCATGCAGTGATGTATATAGGTTCCACCTCATGGAGTGGGCCTTAAATTAAATCCTTTATTGGTTATTTACTCCCATAACCTTTGTGTCACCATAGCACTAGCATATGTGGTAGGCAAGACACCATTGTGGATCAAAGGGTTTGTAGCTAGTTTGGTGTTTACTCTTTTCCTTTCTAATGTGTAGAGTACCTCCCAGTACCAAAAACTACTAGCCTGTAAGGGTGAAAGTTCTATGTAGGCACCACTCAACATTTCCATGTTAAATGAGTTGTATAGGTGTGGTCTTCAGCAATGGGGCCTTGCTGTCAGTTTGTGAAGAGTAACCTATAGCTTTGGTAATGCTTGGGTTGTTTGGAATTTCTCATGGGACTCCTTTGGCCATAAGTTGATTTGTATGTAACCAAATCCCAGTACTGAAAATTTCATTTGGTGACAAATGATGGCTATTTGGGGCTCTGTCTCTCCTGTTCTTTGGCAATTTCATTTATATTGCCTTCATAAGTGTATATATTTTAAGAAGTTCCTTATTGTATTATATTTTCATATTACTACTCAAATGACCCTAAATTTTAGCTGTCTCTCTCAGTATTTCTTCCTAATTCTCCTCTTCCATCCCTCTATTTGTTTGACCATCCCATTCCAGCATAATTATCTATTCTATTTTCACTTCTGTCTTCCCCAGTTCCCTATTCTGTACCTAACCTCTGTGGTTCTATGGATTGCAACTTGGTTATCATTGACTTAATAGTTAATATCCATCTATAAACAAATACATACTCTCTTTGTCTTTCTCGGTCTAGGTTACCTTACTCAGGATTTTTTTGTTCCATCCATTTACATATGAATTTCATGATTTTAATTTTTAATTTCTAAGTAATATTCCATTGCATAATATTTTATTCATTCATTCATCTGATGACAGACATCTAGGTTGTTTCCAATTTCTGGCTATTATGAATAGAGTATTGATTAATATTGTTGAGCAAATATCTCCGTAGTAGGATGAAGCATCATTTGGGTATATAGTCAAGAGTGGTATAGCATGATCTTGAGGTAGATCAATTTCCATTATCCTGAGGAAATGCAACACTGACTTACATAGTGGTTATACAAGCCTGTAGTCCTGCCAGCAATGGACAAGTGTTCCCCTCCCTCCATGTCTTTAATAGCATGAGATGTGAAGAAGTAATTTTAAAGTTGTTTTGCATTTCCTTGATCAATAAGGGTGTTGAACATTTTCTTTAAGGGTTTGTCAGTCATTTGAGTGTCTTCTTTTGAATATTCTGTTTTGATATGTATCACATTTTTAAATTGGATTGTTTTATTAATATGCCGTTTTTTGAGTTCTTTGTATATTTTGGATATTAGTCCTCTGTCTGATTCTTTGTATATTTTGGATATTAGTCCTCTGTCTGATGTGAAGTTGGTAAATATCTTTTCCCATTCTTTAGACTGATGCTTTGTTCAAATCATGGTGTCCTTTGCCACATAGGTTTTCAATTCCTTGATTTTTGCTCTTAGTGACTTGCTAATTGTGTTCTCTTCAAAATGTCTATCCCTGTGCTAGTGATTTCAAGACTATTCTCCACTTCCCCTTCTCTCATGTTCAGTGTATCTATCTTTTTGTTGATATCTTTGATCCAATTTGAGTTGAGCTTTGTGCAAGGTGATGCATATGGAATTATTTAGATTTTTATACATGCAGCCATCCAGTTTCCCCACCATCATTTGTTGAAGATGCTGTCTTTTTATCCTGTGTGTATCTCTGCCTTCTTTACTCAAAAATTAGGTGTTCATAGGTATGTGGATTTATATCTGGGTCTTCAATTAAATTGAATTGATCAGTGTATCTGTTTTTGTGCCACGACCACACTGTTTTTATTACTATAGCTTTGTAGTACAATTTGAAGTCAGGAGTGGTGTTATCTCCAGCAGTCCTTTTATTGTTCAGGGTTGTTTTAACTATTCTGTGGTTTTGTGTTTCCACATAAAGCTGAAAACTGTCTTTTCAAGATCTGTGGTGAATTGTGTTGGAGTTATGGTGGGCATTGCATTGAATCTCTAGATTGCTTTTGGTGTCATTTTTACTGTATTAATCTTACTGATCCATGATCATGGGAGACCTTTCCATCTTCTTAAGTCATTTTCAATACTTAATTTTTTTTTATCACAGTCTTTCACTTGCTTGGTTAGAGTTACCCAAGATATGTTATATTTTCGAGGCTATCATGAAGGGTGTTTTGTTCTTGATTTCTCTCTCAGTCCATTTGTCCTTTGCATATATGAAGGCAATTGCTTTTTGTAACTTAGTTTTGTATCCAGCTTCCTTACTGAATGTGTTTGTGAGCTGTAGGCATTTCCTGGTGAAATTTATGGTCACGTATGTATACTATCTTATTTTTTAAATGTGTTTATAAAAGTTTTATTTAAACATTAGTAGCCCTGAATCTTTTCTGTGCCTAATGTTTTCATTAAAAAATTTAAATTATCCTTGTCAAGGTCAAAAATTATAAGATAATAGCTGATTAAATTTTCCAACATTTTCCCCATGCTTTTAAAATAAACCGAGCTCCTTGCAATGAGCTATGTGTTCTAACTTTTGAGCTAACTTGTTCTAACTGTACCTGATTTGCAGTCTCATGTCTTCCTCCATCTTCACGCAAAGGATGCCCTAAAAGTTACGATGTTACTCTTTTCTTCTCTCAGCCTCCCAATCACTTTCCCACTGAGTACTTTTCAGGCTTTCTTTCCAGCCTCTTCTTGTCTACTCCTACCCATTTGTCACAATAAATGTTGTTTTCAGTTTCTACTACTGAACTTTGGTATGTGATTACATGCAGTTTCTTTTTTAAAGGATTGATATTACTATACCTCTGTCATTCTGTTTACTTCACATTGTATTCTCATAAATGGATAATTAATACACAGAGCTTAGAATAAAAGAAAATAGATGTTTGACAAAAATCCATGTTATGTGAAATTCCATTATGATAACTAGTTATTATATGGTCTCAAAGAACCATAGATTATTGGATCAAGAAACCGGCATTAGCTTGATCTGTTCCTTTTTTTTTCCTGCATGAGGAAGCTGAGCTGTAAAAAGACTCAACTTGTCAAAGGCCATGGAACACCTACCACTAAAGCTGATCAGTCTGCTGAGTGACCTTTTATGGCCTGTTGATGCCTATGCATGTCCCAATATGCTAACTTTTGAGTTCTTCACTGTTAGTTACCGCATTATATATACCTTAAAAATGTCTCCACCTCGCTTTCCTTCCCAGGCTTTAATGGCATACCATGATGATTCAGACATCCCTTGCATAGAGTGTTTTGTTAAGTATGATTTGGTAAAAAAAAAAAAAAAAAGAAAAGAAAAGAAAAAAAACATTTTTCTCACAATAGGCTGCATTTTTAAAGTTGACCTTGGTATTGAAAGAGCCTTGTTTCTTTAAGTAGCATTCTGAGACCTTGTCTCCCTTTCTCCTGCTTCTGCTCCCACCTTCCTCAGACCTGGTGTAGCTCCCTCTATAAAGGGAAACAAACCAAAAGGAAGGCTAGCAAAGCTTTGTGTATCCCTAAGTGAAATGAAGCATTGTAGGTGTGGCCAGTAAAAGAGATAGGAATGCTTGCAGAGTGTCTAATGCCTGGAAACTCCTTAGAAGGGACATACAGCATTTCATGCTGTAGATAACTCATGAAACCATTTATTGTTTAAAACCACTTACAAGTAACTTGTAAAGTTAGATAAAGTGATTATATTTACTCTGAGAAATAAAAGTGGACTAAGGATGATTGGGACAGAGTGCTGTGTCTTAGAGACAGAGCATCCTCCAACATGGATGAGTTTAAATACTGTTGAAATATGTGTAAAATAGTAAAGTGTCTAGAGCTATTTAATAGCTTTTAAACTTTTATTAAGTCCATTCTGGTTTTATTTAATGACCAGTTAGGGAAACCACTCTTACTGAAACATTAGGACATAGACTCATAAAATAAAACACAGGTTTTTGGTGGATACAGTAATATTGCAAGGCTTGATGAGAATAAAGAGAGTCTAAATTAAACAATAATAACTGGGAAGCAGGATGTTTCCTGGGGATTAATGACAGGCTGGATGGAGTTGATGGACCATGGTTGTTCTGTGGTCCATTAACCTCAGTTGATCATTAATTCCCAAGAAATACCTGATGGTGAGGTCATTACTACAATTATCATTTTATAGAAGAGAAGGATTGTAGACTCCAGAGTGGTGAAGTTAAAAGGGTGGTAACTATTCCATATAATGTGAGTGTTTCACAAAACAGTGGGTTAAAGTGAGCATTTCACAGATCAAAGGGCTAGAAGGTCATTTGGATTCTCAGTTCCTAAAAGGGAAGGAAGAAGAAATTGGCATTTTTTCCATAGATGTTTCAGGAATTGTAGGGCAAAGAGTTATGGCAGAAACGCACATAGAAATGGCAAGGGTGTGGTTTGCTTGTACAACATTTGTTTAACATGTATAAGGCCCTAAGTTGAAGATATATAGACACACACATGACTAAAAACAGAAAAAAATAGTAAAGACATTTTGTCTAAACTTGTCTTTCCTCTTGAAGAACAATTTATGTGTTGAAAATATTTCTACTTATGAAAGATTTCTAACAATGGCAGAGTTTTGGCAGGGTCTGAGTTTGTCATAGGTACTGTCTAATTACACCAGTTTTATTGAGTCAAACTAAATAAATAGGACAACTGAAGCAGGCTAGGAAGAGCCTGAGATGTCTTGAGTGCTTACATTCTCCAATTTTCCTTGAATATCGTGATGTGGCCATCAGTATCTCTCAGTCCCAGTGGAGCCCTGGGGGTGAGGTAATACATACTTAAGGAACCAGATATCTTACAGTGAGGTCCTCCCATAAATCGTGAGAAAGTTTCATAGGAAGATATGTTGCTTTTTTTTGTGGGTGTAAGTGGAGCTTCCTAACTCAAATTATTGACGCTATTTATTTTGAGACTGACTCATTCTAGGTTCTGGGATTTGAGTAAAACAAAAATTATTTAAATGGAAATCTCCCACTGTTTTAATTGAAAATCGACTTAAGAAAATCCTACAGGCATCTGGTTCCCTGCTATCCTGCTGTGAGATCCAGTGGTGCCAGAGGGTGCCTAGGATGCTGGTGATATTTCAAAGCCAAAGGTGTCTATACCTAAATGGAATTTGAACTGAGAGATTAAAGCTTAGACACAAGGGCTGAAAATAGCATTCTACAGCTTTCTATGTTGACTCACATTCTAAATCTTAAACTCTTGGGCTAATTTCAAATTTCTTAGCCACTTAAAACTGTCACATTCTTCAGTTCAATAATCTGTTCTTCCAACATTTGTCAGCCACTTCCCATGTGCCAGGAACTGTGCTCTGTGTTGGGAGTCTAACACTAAATAAGACACCATTCCTGACTTCTAAGAATCACTCTCTCGGGGACACTGACATGAAAGAAGAGAAGAAAGCCTGTGAGCAACTGAGATAAAAGAGGCAGACACACAAAAGGGAAGTGGTCCTTCCCCACGAGAGATATCAAGAAAGCCAGGCAAGGCACCCTGAAAATCCTTGATCTGAAGGTAAAAGGATGAATGGGGGTTGTGTTGTGGCCCATACAGGATGTATCTTTCTCCTTAAGAGCCCTGGAGAACTGAGCACATATGTGAAGAGCAATTAATTCAGTTTGAACAGGAAAAAGAAAAGGTGGCTGGAGATGAGACTAAGTGTCAAAAGCTTTAGATCATAAAAGGCTTTTTACAGATAATGACAGTGACTTTGGACTTCATGGTAGATTTACTGTAACATTACATATTCAGTATGTCATGAGAGTAATTATTGATCAGATCAGAGTGATTGTAACATAGAGTCACTTGCTAAGAATGAACTAAAATGCGTTAAGCAGGAAGTGCTGTGCACATTTGTATGTATTTAGGACTGAGCACTTGGGTGGAATAATTTATCAGAGGATTTCTCCTTAGAGAGTACTAATTCTCTCTTTCTCAGCAGCCATTAATTACAAGCAGCTCTTCATCAAGAGTAGGTCCATATGATATCGAACCCATCCATGTACACACACCAACTGATGTTTGTGCATGTCTCGTTTATGTACCTGTACTGCTGAGATGTGAAGGGTGTAACTTCTTTCATGTCTAAGCAGCACTATCTCCAGCAGATGTCCTGGTACCCTATTCCTTCATGGCTCCTGACCCTTAGATATCATAGTCATGTTGTAGTTGTATCCTTTGGGGTTGTGCACCCCAAAGTCAGTTTTCTGGATTTTGACCAGTTGCGAATCTCTGTAGTAGACTTCATATGCTATTAAAAGAAGCTTAATTGATGATTGGTGAGAGCTAAGTTTATCTGTGTGTATAAGAGTAGTAGTTAGAGATTACAGGTAGAGATTATACTGGTATGGGAAAGTGAAAGCAGTAGCTTTTCGTCTGGCATGGCTTCGCGAGCCTTGGGTAGTCACAGTGCCAGGGATTAATTCCCTCCTATTAAGAGGATCTAAGTCCAATTAGACAATTTTTAGTCAGTCTTATGATATAAGTGACACTATTACAACCATGGGTCTACCTTACTGGGCCAGTCATCATTATGGTTGATAGGTATTACATCAGGGTAGGACTATTGACTGCTTTCATCTCTTGGCAGCTTGCATAACAACTTCTGATACTATGAAGGCCTAGTCTTCAGAGGAGGTTTCTGGTCAGTTGCAGATCAATTCCACCAATTCTGAGTCCAAAGTATGTGGTGTCTTCAGCAATAGGCTCTTACCTTCAAGATCTGGAAAGCAACCAAGGGCAATGGCAATAACATATCAACCAACAATTCTGAACCAACAATTTGAAGGGATGTGTTCCAATGCATGGCACTAGTTTTTTTGTTTGTTTTTATTTGTTTTCAGATGGTCTATAGTTCTTGGGAGGACCCTTATTACCACAATGACATTATGTCATGTGTTGTGGGGCCTGAGGTGGGGGGATTCTGGAAGCAGTGAGCATAGGAGGGAGCAATCACTAGAAGAGAAGATCAAGGAAGATAGAGGGCCTGGGACCACTGCTAGTTTGAGCGGCAGGAAAATGCCACTTGACAAAATAAAGAAAGGAAAAGAGGGTGCAGTTGCAAGCTGAGGCAGAGGGAGAACATGAAGAGAACATGAGTTTTCTGCTATCCATATTGTTTCTCGGATATGGGTTAATAAAAAACATTCATGTCGAAATATTTGGTAGGATTTTGAATGGTCTGTGCTACAATTTCAGTATTTAAAGCAATGTGGTAGATAAAAATCAATGGGAAAATTGCACAGGACAAAAAAGATTGAGAAAAAGGTTTTAAAGGACAACATTTGGAAGGAAAATTATCATAATGAGGTGCAAAGGAGAATTTGGAGAGAAAATTACAGGAAGGGGTTCAGGAGACAAGTCTATATACACAGAGAGAACCATGTAAGCTGACATCAAGAAATAAAATTGTCCCTCACTTTTGAAAGTTGGCTGGTTACTGGTGACTTAGTATATTCTCAAGAAAGTGGATGGAGAATGGCAGTGTGTCATAGTGCTGTGGGAAAATGGTCTTTTACCCTGTAAAGATTTGTCACTTATATTGGATTAATAATATACTGACTGGCCAATAACTAGGTAGAAAGTATAGGCAGGGCAACCAGAACAAGAGAATTCTGGGAAGAGAAAAGGCTCAGTCTATAGTTGTAACCCAGACCAAGAGGAAGCAAGATGAGAATGCCTCACTGATAAAAGGTACCAAGCCACGTGGCTAACATAGACAAGAATTATGGACTTTTTTTTTTTTTCGAGACAAGGTTTCTCCATAGCTTTTGGTTCCTGTCCTGGAACTAGCTCTTGTAGACCAGGCTGGCCTCAAACTGGACTAATTTAAGATGTAAGAATTAGTTAATAAGAAAACCTGAGCTACTAGGCCAACCAGTTTATAATTAACGTAGACCTCTGTGTATTTCTTTGGGACTCAATGGCTGCAGGACTGGGCAGGACAGAAACCTCTGTCAACACCATAGTCTGGTACTGTTCAGTTTAACTTCCTGGTTAACAGTGTAATCATCTGGTGCTGCTCAGTCTAACTTGCTAGCTAAGAGTGTAATCAAAACTGGAACCCAAAGCCTCCAACTCCAAGTCCTACTGTACAACACATTTTCCCTCCACATCACACTTTCTGCTCATTGAATCACTGTCTCACCACCTCCCAGAGCCCAGTGACGACCTGACTGATGATGTGCTCTCTCCTAGCCCGTGGATCTTCCATCTCCTATGGAGGTGTTCTTGTTACACTGAGTATTGAGAGTTCCCTTTGCAGGACCTCACTGCAGTCTTCAGGGCCCAGCACAGACGAACAGGGCCTTCCCAAGACTTTGACTCTCTCAGCCATGACCCTGTATCATGTTTTAGTAATTCATCTAGTAAATACTTTGAGCAGTTATTGTGTGTGCTAAATGCTAAACAATGAAATAGTCCTTGATCTCAAGAGAACAGTAACCTTACATTCCCATTTGGAAATCATTTTTGCTCTATATTTGTTGCTATGATTAAGAAAACTAATGACCAGGACCAACAGCCCCATATAAGGCATTTACTTAATAATTAATTGAAACTGGAAAAAAAAAGTAGTTATCATAACATTTGTAAATTGTCTTATAGTTTCAGTTGTAAATGTAAAAGAACCATGTCAGCTTTGGGATGTACAAGCACTATCTTGTATTAAGATCATCTCAAATTTAATAGTTCCTATATTTAACTATACTGTAAATATTTGGTGATGTTGCCTTTAATGCTCATCAAAAAAAATTGAAACAGAAGTGGCAAGACTACAAACTGGAAAACAGAAAGATCTTGTTTTATCTCCTACTTCATTTGGGAAGAGCCTCCATCGTTTCTTTGTCTCTCATCAATAAAATGACAGTGTTGAACTTTATAACCCTTAAAATATCTCCTTGCTGTGAGATGTGCTGATTCAATAGCAGCCTAATGTCCACAGCAAAGAATAGGAATCAATACATGTATTTATTCTCCTGCAGTTCATCTACTGTTAACCTTCAGTGAAGATAATTGCTCTTGCATGCTCTACAACACAAGATCTACCAGATTCCAAATAACATTTCCTTTTCTTCAATGAATGGATGGAGATGTCAGAACTCCATTTTATGTACATGCTAAGAATCAACCACAGTTGCATCTCCTTTGACCACTGGCTCTACCTAGTTGGCTGACCTCCAACTCAATTCATGGTTGAACTAGCCACTTGCTTTCCTTACTTTTACTTCCAGAATAAACTGTGCATCCCATTTGCTTGTAGTTTTTTTTTTCTTTTTCTGGTTTTAAAACTTGGTCAGGCCTATACCAGAACCTGACAAAATTTTTCTTACCCAATTACTCTGTTTTAAATTTCTAGCTCTCCTCTAAAATTCCTTGTACATTTTAGCAAATTGCTTAACTTTTTTTTCTCAATTTCTCATCTCTGATAATTTATCAGTTTTTCTTCCTTAAAAGGCAAATGTCTTAGATACTGTTCTGCTGCTGTAAAGAGACACCACGACTAAGACAACTTAGAAAACATTTAAACTGGGTCACTAGTTTACAGCTTCAGAGAGCTCATCCATTATCATTAAGGCAAGGAATGTGGCAGTAGGTAGACATGGTGCTACAGCATTAGCTGAGAGGTTTGCATCCTGTCCACAGGGAGGTGACAGGAGAGAGAGAGAGAGAGAGAGAGAGAGAGAGAGAGAGAGAGAGAGAGAGAGAGAGAGATACTGAGGTTGGAGTGGACTTTTGAAAGTTCAGTCCCACCCCCAGTGACACACCTTCTCCAACAGGGCCACACCTAGTTCTTTCCATTAACTTCTATTCCCTGATGACTAAGCATCCAAATATATGAGCCTAAGAAGGTCATTCTCACTCAGCCACAGCAAGCCCCCTTTCATGAGGCTTTTCCATCTATACACCTTTAATTCTGTTTCACTGTATGCTTAGAACTTTACACATCTGTCCTTTAATTCTTCTCTTTAGCTCCCCAGTGTGCCCAGCGACTGATGTTTCCCTTCAGTCTTCAAACATACTCAGATGCCCACATCCCAGAAAACCCTGCCTGAAGCTCTATACCTCTCAGAGTCATGGATCCCATTCCTCAATTTTATTTTTCTCATTTCTCTTTAGTAGCTTTCTGGGGCTGTTTATCCCCTGAGCCATTTTTAACATGTGTGTCACCCTCTGATTAAATTATTTTCTTGAAAATTATCAGGGCCTGACATCTGGATGACATATTTGTTTGTTTTTCTTTTGGTGTTCTGAATAAGGTCAGAAACCGACTTCCTTCGCCAGTTTATGGGAAAGTCATTTCCAATCCAAATTTTATTTAAATTGTAGACTTACTAAGTTCTATTTTATTATTATTGGTTTATATATGTGAGTGGTGTATGTAGGTGTATGTCTTTTTCAGTAAGCATATGTGTATGGGGGTACACATGCACACATATGCGTGTTGTATGAAAGCCAGAGACCTTCAGAGGTATCTCAATTGTTCTTTATCTTGCTGTTTGAGACAGTATCTTTCACTGAGCATGGTGCTCACTGACTGACCTAGACTGACTGCCAGCAAGCTTTGGGGATCCATCTGTCTCTCTGCTCCCAGAATTGGGGTTATAGATACACACTGTTCTGTCCAGCTTTTATGTGGGGACTTGGGATGTGAATACAGATTTTCAAATTTATGTAGTAAGCACCCTACTGGCTGAGCAATCCTGTGATATCTTAAAAGACAAAACAAAAACCCCACAACTTTCTCTGGAGGCAGCAAGTTGGTTCAGTGACCACTGAAGCTTGATAACCTGAGTTTGATCCCTAGAAATGACATTGAGGGGAGAGAAGACCCCTAAAGTTTGTCCTTGATCTCCATGCATGCCTCATGTACTCATTCAGACACACACACACACACACACACACACACACACACACACACACCCCACACACCATCACCACACCCATACCGTATAAATACATGCACAACATCACCACACCCATATCGTACAAATGCATGCACATCATCACCACACCCATACCGTACAAAAATATGCACACCATCACCACACACATGCAATACAAATACATGCACATTATCACCACACACATACCATACAAATACACACATGCAAACACAACATACAAACAAGACACACACCATACACTCAACACACAAATACCACATACATATAACATTCAAATACACCCACACAGACACCCCCCCCACACACACACACTGTATGCCTATAAGATAAAAGTTCTTGAGGTAATATTGATAAGCTGTACATGTAAAAGATTTACCACATACTGTTTGGATATACAATAAGTTATGAAAATATCCCGCATATGTAAATAATATTTCCATTGCACCTCATCTCAATGGTTCCTTGATGCTCTTCGTCTTCCCCTTCCTTCTCCCCATCGCCAATAATCACTGGTGCGCTTTTTGTGACCCTGTAAGTTTTTTATATAATTGATGTATGCATACCCTTTTAATCTGTGTTTTTTTAGTCAGCTCAATTATTTTGAGTTTGATCTATATTGTGTGTTTTGGAACATGTTTCTTTTTCATTAACTTTCTCCATTGGTTTCTGCTTCATTTGCTATTCTTTTCTGTATCGTTGTCAACACTGGTTTGCTTTAATTTCCCCCTTTTTATTGTTTTATAAATTATTTTCTATTGTGTATGTGTGTAACAGACTTTTTTGGGTACTATCAACCAGTTCCTAAATCACGACCTGGAGACTTATTAGTTATGAATGTTTGACTTTAGATTATGCTTGTCCCACTAGCTCTTATAACTTAAACTAGCCTGTTTCTCTTCATCTCCATTTTGCTTTGGGCCTTTTTTTTTTTTTTACCACTCTTTCATTCCATATATCCTACTCCATGTCAGGGTATCTTGCTGGCCCCAAATGTCTCCCTTTCTTTCTCCCTCATTCTCTTCTCCTGGAATCTAGAGTCCTTCTCCTGTTTATGTCCACCAATCCTGCCTATCCCTCTACTGCCTGGCTATTAGCCATTCAGCTTTTTATTAGCTCAATCAGGTGCCTTAGGCAGGCAAGCTAAAACAGCAACACATCTTTACTTTATTAAACAAATGCAATACACATCTACATAGTCAAGGTAATATTACACAAAATATGTGTATGAATATATGTTTGCTCTCTCCCCACTTCACCACAATGTGTGTAATATGTGTGCTGATACATGTGTGGATGTGCATACCACTGGGGTGTGGAAGCTTCTGGGAGTTGAGTTTTTTCTTCTACTGGAGGCTAGGGGATCAAATTTAGGTTTTCAGTCTTACGCAGCAAGGAATTTTGTCTAGGCCAATGTTTAATTATTTATCTAGGTTTTTTTTGTTGTTATTGTTACTGTTAGTTCATTTGTTTCTTTGTTTTCTTTTGTGTTTTGAGAAAAGATCTCACTATGTAGGTCTGTCTATCCAGTAATAGATTTCAGTTCTATGTATCCCAGACATATGTGGTTATCCTCCTGCCTCAACCTTCCAAATGGAATACAGTCTTATGGCCCCACTCCCAGTTTTGGTTCCTTTCTTTCTTTAATATTTATTTTTATTTTTTATTTGTGAGTGGTTTGACTGTTTGTATGCATGTGTGTCTGTGTGCTGTGTGTGTGCCTGGTGCGAAAGTCAGAAAAGAGCTTCTCTTCACCTTGAACTGAAGTCACAGGTGGTGTGAGCCACCACGTGGCTTCTGAGAACTGAACACAGATCCTCTGCAAAGGCACTGACTCCCTAACCAGGAAGCTACCTCTCCAGTCCCTTTTCTGGCTTTCTTAATAAGAAGTTAAGGTAGAGTTTGGTACTGTAAATATCTATGAAAGCACTAGTCTGGTGATAGATTGCTAATTTTGATATGCCATGTTTCATTTTATTCAGTGTATAATATTTTTCATTTTTATTTCACTTTGGCATATACATATTTCATAATTATATCATACAGTTTCCAAATGCTTTGAGATTTTCTAGGTACTTTTTGTTACTTATTTTAATTTATACATGATATAGTCCAAGAAAAAAAAAACTTCTGATTGACTCAAGTTACTTAGAATTACTAACATTTGTTATCTGGCCCAGAATGCCAGTTTATTTTGGTAGGTGCTACACATTTACAGAAAAACAATGTGTGTCATAGGTATTAAATATTCTATAACTTTCAATCATTATCAAATTGGCTTATAGTATTGTTTAATATTTATGCCTTTCCAGAACTTCCCTATAGATATTTCTAACATTGCTGCTTGAGGACAAGAACTTTGACATACTTGTAGATTTGTTTGTTAAGCTTTATAAATATGTAGATCTTTAACTTTTGTCAGATTTGGGAGTTTCTCTACCAATATCTTCAGGGCAAAGAAGATTTTTTGCCCCATGCTTCTCTCATTTTGGGAGATGTAGTCATGCTCAACTCTCCAGTCACTAAACATCGTCTTAAATTCCGCTGATGCTTGCCTCATTTTTTTTATCAGTAATTTTTTTTGTGCTTCATTTGGATCGTTTTTATTGCTATGTCTTCAAGTTCACTATTCCTTTCTTCTGAAGTGTCACACTTCATTATTACAGCCCGAGGTTTTACAAAGCAGACGTTATAATTTCTATTTCTAGCAATTCAAATTGGGTCATTGTAAGTCTTTTATTTAGGATTCTCAGTCTTTCCCCTGCATTTGGCATATATATCAACTCAGGCTGTAATGGCGGTTTTCACACTGCCTGTGTCATATATAGATTAATTTTGATTAGCCAGCTTACTTTTTTGCATACTTAACAATTTTTAATTCATGCCAGACACTGAATTCTGATCTGTTGTTTTCTGGAATTGTTCTTGAGTTTTATACTTGAACACAGTTAGATGGTGTGGCTGAAGCCAACCTCAGGTTCCTGCTCTTCAGTTCTACCATGTGCACTAGAACATGCTCTTGTCCCTCTTGAAGCCAGGCCTCCTGGAGGTCCATCACCCAATCAGGGAACTGCAACACTCTCGCTGTTGCTACTGGAGGTGTGATTCCTGCCCAAGCATGAGCTCTGGGAACTTTCCTTTCCACCCTTCTGAGAGGCTCCTCTTTATCCTTGAGCTTTTTCTTCAATCCTCTGTACTCAGCGGAGAGCACTGAATCCTTGCTCTGTGTGTCCGCTTGTATACTCTGCATCCCTGCTCTGTGTGTCCACTTGTATTCTCTGCATCCTTGCTCTGTGTGTCCACTTGTATACTCTGCATCCTTGCTCTGAGTGTCCACTTGTATACTCTGCATCCTTGCTCTGTGTGTCCACTTGTATTCTCTGCATCCTTGCTCTGTGTGTCCACTTGTATACTCTGCATCCTTGCTCTGTGTGTCTTCTTGTATACTTTGCATCCTTGCTCTGTGTGTCTGCTTGTATACTCTGCATCCTTGCTCTGTGTGTCTGCTTGTATACTCTGCATCCTTGCTCTGTGTGTCTGCTTGTATACTCTGCATCCTTGCTCTGTGTGTCCGCTTGTATACTCTGCATCCTTGCTCTGTGTGTCCGCTTGTATACTCTGCATCCTTGCTCTG